>JAECUM010070763.1:0-23468 GCA_016617855.1 Megalonaias nervosa | reverse complement strand
AGAGAGAGAGAGAGAGAGAGAGAGAGAGTTGCATTCGGATCATGCAATTTGTATTGTGTTATAAAAACTCAAACTTAGGTTCAGAATAGCTAAGATTTCATTTAAGATTCTTTTGCTTATGTAATGAATACATCAGATTCTGTACATCATTACCATAGCTAATTTGCTGACGCTGAAAAACAATTAATATATTTCATTATCGTTTTGACTGACAAGAATGCACTTTTGTAAAATAAAATATTAGCGTGTTTCATGAATGGGTCAGCTTATTTTTATTAACAAATGTACCAGCCTAATATAAAAGCTTTGTAAATATTGTCTGGGGACGTTATAAATGTCCCAGTCTTAAAGTAACTAGTGCATAATGAGCACCTAATAAACCAAAAAACTTATATCTCTGTTGTTTTTTCAGGCCTCAACTTTACAGACTTTGACTTCTAGGAAGAAAGGTCTTAAGAATAAGTACAAATATTGTAAATAAGAAGGAGCATAACATGCTGATTATGTAAGGATTTATTAATTTGCAATGAAAACTAACCATTCTCCTTTCGCGGTTGTTTCAGTCTTCTTATGTATCACTTAAAATTGTATTGAATTGCATTAGCACGCAAATTTGAATAATCGCTTTCTTTTGTTCTTTACATACACGTTATTATCTTTCTCAGAAAAAGAGTCATGACAGAAATAAATCTCAGAATCTTTGCATATATTATGTTCCTGTAATTAGTACATGTATCATATTTTATAAACAACACCAATAGGTTATGATCAGGTATTATGACTGACAGTGTTGCTTGAACTATATTTCTATTGTGATTACATCAGTGTCCTCAATGGGTTATACCAGGTATTGTGCCGAATTACTATATTTCTATTCTAATTACATCAGTGTCCTCAATGAGTTATACCAGGTATTGTGCCGAATTACAATATTTATATCGTAATTACATCAGTGTCTTCAATGAGTTATGCCAGGTATTGTGCCGAATTACTATATTTCTATCAGAATTACGTCAGTGTCCTCAATGAGTTATACCAGGTATTGTGTCGAATTATTATATTTCTATTATAATTACATCAGTGTCCTCAATGAGATATACCAGGTATTGTGCCGAATTACTATATGTCTATTCTAATTACATCCGTGTCCTCAATGAGTTATACCAGGTATTGTGCCGAATTACTATATTTCTATTGTAATTACATCAGTGTCCTCAATGAGTTATACCAGGTATTGTGCCGAATTACTTGTATTCTAAAGATTGAGGTCAATGATGGTTTTGTAATGTATACTCATTAAAATATTATCGGTCAGAACTTCGTCCCGATATGCAAATCTCTTTCAGTCTTAAAACGTTTCCTGAGCAACCCAAAATGAAAAAGAATGAAATTTGCAAAAATTTATTTACAAATCTTCGGAAGTTAATCGTCTTTTGTCCGCTATAAACGTATTTAAGACAATTTCTTAATACGTTACAGACATTTTGTCGAGAATTCGATCAGATTTAAACATATTTCAGACCTGTGAAAGTCTAATTTGTTTTAGTCTCAAGGCTGTTGGAATGATGTTCTTATCACACTTAATAATAGAATGTATTGTTTTATTACTAATGATATTGTAACTACATTTTTGTATTGTTTTATTATGAAACGTATACCTAAGGCACATTTTAATATGTATAACATTTTTGCACGTACAACATTGAATTTATATGTGTATATTCAAACATCATCAATACCAACATTGATGTGATAGCATCATATATATTTTATAAACAGTATGGTCTTCTAATCGTACCCTGACCTCTGCTGTGTATTATGTGATTGTCATAGGTATGTTAAAATTTTTCATACTTTCCCACTCTGTGGGTTGTTCCATGGTTTCAAATTCATACTTGTGCCAACATTTGTTTCATACTAAATCTTAACAGTAGTTTTTAAATATTCCATACAATGGCCACTTATGCCATCTTAACCATATTGCTATTGCTGCATATTTTAAGCCATTGAAAAGATTGGTAGGAAGCCTTGTCAACAGAATCCATCCAGTTGTTGCTAATCAGTCTAAATCACTTTGGAATAATCATAAAGTTCAGAAGGTGAACATTGTCATGTTATGCATATACCCTTGTTAACTCATATTATTTGTAATGAAAATGATGCCCAACATGGCGTCTAATATACGCTGTTTTACGCCTTTGAAAACAAATTAAATTGCTTTTAATAAACTGCTTTGAAAATAATCGTTAAAGGTGACATATAGATAAAATCTTAGTGAAGTGTCTCTTTCCTACAAATATACCAACTACGAATATTCTGAATCCTATTAGTAAAATATGTATATAATCTTGCTCAAACAGTTGGAAGAGTATCATGGAAAGAAATTTTCAACTTTTACTGAATTCATTTTGGTACTTTATACAGTCAGTGCTAATCTTTCCCTATGAGTGGTAATCTGAATCTTGTTAAGGCCGTTGATTTTCGTGATTTCTTTGCATAGCCATAAACATGACATATTAGGTTTTTCTTTGTGCTTTTCCTCGACAAAATGTTGCTTGCTTTTTCTCATAGCTGAAGTCACCAATGTGCAGTACCATTTGCAGCTGCGTGGCTGCTCTTCAGAAACCTTGAGCAAACTGCCATGACGCAAACATGAATCCTACGGTCTATTTGATCATAAATTAAACTAATGCTTATATGACCTTTAATGGATGTTTTGACTATTGATATTCTATTCTCTAGAGTCTATCATGAACGTTTTGAACAAAGTGACAGAGGCTTTTGCTAAAATAACCCTCGTAACTTTTGAAAAATATTTAAAACCGTTTCCTTTTGAGGATCACAAGAGCTTTAATGGAAGCCATCTTGAAATGTATGTTAATACTTAATTAGTATTTTAGCAATGTCATGCAAAATGTATAGATTACATGTTGAACAGTTGTGGCAGTTTTGTACAACGACCATTTGCTCGTCTGATCTAATCTGTTTTCTTGCAAATAAAAAACTATCCAAGAATCTCCATAATTGTCTTTCTTCATTGCAGAATGTTCTAAGGATTTTAGAAAGCATACAACGGTATCATTTAATTGTTAGTTATTTCTAATTATTTAAATGCTTCGACAATAAAGTAAGATATGTTTAATTGCCAGTTTCGAAAAACAACAGTTCTTCCTCGGATCATGGTTTACACACCCTTCAGTTACTTCCACCACATGCACAAACGTCTGGCGCCTATCCAGCGATCTCAGTGTACTGTATACGATGATACACTAGCTAAATACATCTAGTCCAAAATGTATCTAATGACTTTGACTCATTTTTTTCTACTTAAAATCCCTATTTACTTAATAATCAAATCTAGAAGTTTTCTGCCCAATTGGAAATTTGCCAATATTAAACGTAAACAAACGAAATAGAAATTCACAAGTCCTAAACAGGTTATACGTAATACGATACCTTGAAGAAAATCTTGATAAGATTATGTTTAAGTATTAATTTTACTATTGACAACAACATGACATTCTACGAAACATCTATAAATATTCATACCAAATGATTCTACGGTATCTAGCTATCTGAAGCCAACCAGGAAACGAGGTCATGCCCTGATTAACAACTCTTATCCACCAGAGCCCTAGACAACAAGACCATGCGCTCATCACTAAAGAAGAATGTAACAATGTCGATGGCAAAATTCCACGGAGCAAGAAAACACACTCGCAAGGCAAGCGGAATTTAACAACATGTTATATCTATGAAAACATTCTATTTCTATTTAATAATGGAATAAATATACATGAAAATATAGTTAAAACATGGAAAACTCAGCGTTTATTCCTTGAAGCCAAATCGTGTGTACAGATACATGAATAAGTAGTAATAAATATGCAGAGAATAACAACTTTATCTTCAAACAGATTATAAACTCATGCCTAGTGCAGCGAGTAATGATGCTTAAGGCCAATTTCGTGCGCATTGTTCCATTAAGCGTTTATTTGGAGGGGGGGGGGTGATGGAAGAGTGGATTAGGGCGCTGGTGGATGAATGCTGTGTGATACGTGCCTTTGGCACCGAAAGAATTCGCCTGCAAGTGTTGGATGCGAATTTTATCTTAAACTGTTATAACGCATCTGAATCATTCATTATCAACCTACTTCATCTCGTGTATCCAAATAGGCAGAGAGAGAGAGAGAGAGAGAGAGAGAGAGAGAGAGAGAGGTATGACAAATCCTTGAGTTGAGATTTGAGCACGTTGAATGAATGTACAAAGTCCACTTTCAAAGTCAATATGTGGCACACTTCCGTGAGTTCTATTTCCCTGCATGAATGCTACTTTCGTTAAGTTCCTCAAAGCAATTTGAAAGGAATCACAAAGGAAAATATTGACTTCCTATGTCAAAACCTTTTTTTCATTGATCCTCGTATACATACATATGCTCGGTATTAATGCACATTATTGACATATCAGTGAAAAATGGCCAGTTGAGATTTTAATAATAATTCCTAATGCATAACAGATAACGAAAACTATGATTTAAAAATATAATCATAAAAAGTGGGTGGATAAGTACTGAAAAATATGAATTTTCAAGACGTTTATAGTTGTCGTCATCACCATTATCGCAAGAATCACACGACGTTGAGAAAACAAGATCCAAAATCGGTCTAAAACTGATTGAAAAGTTGTGAATTTAATTCCATTCCATCTATTTAATATTTGTTTTGCTAGTTTTTTGCCAATGAGATCATTTTTATACTCATTAAAGCATGTAATAATTACTTATATCGCATTTTTGTCACTATTTGGTTTTGCTACTTATTCTCTGCCTTTCGTACTAATTTTACAATGCTAACCTCTAGCGTTCTTTACTAGATCGCACGTTACTGTATTGCTGCAAAGTGTTGTTGTATTATGATGCTTTCCAATTTTGTAACTCTGTTTCTGGGTAACATTGAGATAATGTCACCGCCAACATCATACTCCAAATCTACATTTGGGTCTGATATGGAATGTTGGAATCTTGCTACATGGTTCATATGTGTCATTACCATCTGGTCCTAAAAACAGGACCCTTAGCTTTCTAACAGTGTAGGCTACTTTCAAAGCCATTGACGTTTTGTTTAAACTTTTGCACCCAAGAAACCGACTACAGATAACATATTCTTTGATTTAACTTTACAATACATGCATCGTTCAAAATGAATCTTGTCTTCAGTGATGTATGCATATACTTCGACTCCTTTATAATGTATATAAGTTTGTATTAAACCTGCGGTATCTTGAAGTCATATTTCTTCTTCGAATATGTTCCCTAATGACATTACATTAGGAGTATTAGCCTGCAGCCTCGCAAATCCAGCCCACCTACAAGACGAAAACGTCTAATCCTGTCTACGTTTAGATAGACAAAGGCCAGTAACGCATGCAAATTACCTCAATTGATACCACTGGTTGTCGCCCGTTTATAGCTTTGCTGCTGTACAGCCTATATGTTGTGAAATTTATCCTCCGACAATCCAGCCATTTTATGTTCCTTTGGGGCCATCCAACGTTCATTTTGGATTAAGTTTTCGGATTTATCGATCCACTGCAGGTTGTATGCTTTATTTTAAAATTTCTGCCAATTTTTGAGTGATTTGTTACTTGTCGGAGCTTCGTCTTGTAAGACCAACGTCCTACAAAGCTATCGTTGACTTTATACAAGGTCATTACTTGTTAGCGTACCTTTAATTTTATTCACTTACTTCGTCCGCGACGGAATTTAGAAGTGCTGCTTGATAATTATGCCTAGTTTATTCATATTTCACGTTGTTTTGTTAAAATTATGGTTTAATTATTAACTAAGCATTGTGCATAAGTCTACAACAGGGACATGGACTTCTGATACGACACTTTCACTGATCTGTTAGTTACGGCAGTGTTTCAGCGACCTGGTAATTTCCTCACTTTAATAGTTTCTGCTTTAGTTTCTGTGGCTTTTTGGTGTCGTTTCAGCAGAATGTCAATTAGGTGGTTTATATGCAACTTCAGAGCATGGAAGTCTACCATGATTTTTGTTTTGCTTATAATATGTATACACTAGTTTTGATCTGCAGCGTCTTTAATAGCAGTCAGTGGAAATCTGGGTTTCAGTTTTAGGTAATTAGTCATATATTGATTTAACAACATTTATGACAGTAGCTAGTTAGTCACATATAGTTTGCTAACAAGTGCTTTGTTTTCCCTTCCTTTATCTTTTCAGGACTTATTTGTAACAAAGCTTCTCAATAAAGCTTCTGTATATTTTTCGCAAGTCCAAGAAATGCACATTCACAGCGATCTTCCTTTCTGCATTGAAGGGAAGGAAAGACGGAATAAATCAAAGAATACAACCCTACATAGGCTAAGTCCCCCAGCATGGCCGAGCATGGCCTTCGGGCCTGCGAGTTTGGACGCATGGGGATCATGCCGGATTCGGACTCTTAATACTGCCGTTGTCGACCGTGAAGCAATCACTGGCCGTCCTAACATCACCAACCATCCAGCCAACACCAGCAGTCCAGCCGACACTAACGGTCCAGCGACACCGGCAGTCCAGCCGTACCGACATGGGGACCATTTCCTTGCAGTGGTCCAGCCAAATAGTTCATAAGGGGATCTTAGTGATATATCCGTCCGTCTTGCCACTCCGTCGGTATATTATCATTACTATACCGGATATTTCGATGGGTAATCTGTTCAGTCAGCTAGGACTTTGTTGCGGCCGGTACCGATGATTGCCTGACCGTCTTAATAATTTGTATTGAAGTTTATTAAATATACCGCATTTATGATTAAAGATAAAAACTTATTAAGATCTACATGGAAATAAACATTTGGTAGAGTCTATAGGCATCAAACTACCACAGCTGAAAATGTAGTTATCACTGCAATTATCAGTGTGTTATATCTGCTGAATCATTACAACAACATCACAAACTGCCACTGTCAGCTTGAATATTTATCTTCCATGAATGCCCCAAACTTTGCCACCTAGATGATTCTGGGACCAATTCAAACAGCCAGAAAAATACAACAGCACACAGTCCATGTCAATGAAGTGTGAAAGATGGGTGATATTTGCATGCTTTTTAATGAGTGTTTCTTATACATTACAATGCACCCATGACCAAGTCTCCTGTACCTTAGTCATAACAGTATATATGCAAACGCACAAAATATACTTGGACATGAACTGAACGAGCTGAAAGAAAACAACTTGACCTCAGCAAGCACAATGTGAATTGTACACCACTTTAAATGTCTATTGTTGCAATATTTTCTACTTACAAAGATGTCTTTGGTTTAATCATTCGAGCAGAAAATATGCCGAGTAATAAGCATAAAACATAAATATCTGACCCAAGATACCCAGACGTGGAATATGTTTCACATTGACCAGTTTGTCTGTAGCGATTAACTGGACGCATACCCTCGCCAAGTTCCATCAATCCAGGTATAAACCTTTGTATGCAGTGTGTCATACCAAAGCTAAAGTCAAACGCTTGACCATGAGAGTAGAAATAATCTACATGCATGAAAAAAATTTCGTCCGTTTGCCCCTTCACTGGGAATAGATGCTATGATGCCAACTAAACTCCAAACTGTCGCCAGGAACCCAAACGCAAGAGTAACTGAGTTGCAGTGAGAATGTATTTATGCATAAGCGCAAGTCGATTTTAACTTTTTCCGGTAGGGTACCGACTCCGCGACCAGATCATTTAGATACGGTTATACAGGGGATACAAATTCTAAAGGGGCTGTGGGCTTCACAAGGTGGATGGGCGTGGTATAGCCAAATGTCACATATAACACATAATAAACGAACAAGTATATATAATTATTTTTTTAAAATAAAACTGTATTTAAAAGTGTTGGTACAATTTGTTTTGCGAGAAGGGTATTTATAAGATATCAAACAGACAATTTGATATTACTATTTTTGAGTAATAGGTCATGATACTGAGGTAGAACTGAGCTATTGCATTGCAGTTATCCTTTTATATGGTGACTAAACAAGATGCAGCGAGTGTGACATTTTGCATGTGCATTAAGTCTTGTGCACACTGCATGGGACAAATATAAGAATGTCATGTACTGGGGGCTGCCATATTGGTCTCTTTACAGGCGTCCCAGTCCCATGACTGATAATCATATTACACTCGTACATGTAACCCGATGGCTATCAAACTTTCCATATGCAACGTACAGTTGTGGTCAGTACTGTTCATAGTCAAGACAATTCCTAAACCTACAACGTCGCACATGTTGTCACAGTGGACAGAAACTATGGTAACAGAAGCAATTAACATGAACATGTCATGGACGTGTCAGATGTGCAGTTGGTGTAATACTGCTATACCATTCAGACCAGACAATATTTTCATACACTGTAATATCCGAGACTGTTGTCACTTACTATTGACTCTAATTTTGCTACGTACCATATATTTTCATTTGTCACAACGGTCTGAATTAATAATGTGTCTTTTTTAAAATACTTTGTGCATATCTGATAACAAGATGGCAATTGAAGTAGTGTCCAAATTGTGAACTTGTCTATGCCCCAGGAAAGTGCTGATGGGAACCCGGCTATGTCCAAGGATGTGCTGATTGGAACTGGGCTATGTCTCAGAGAACTGATATACACATACACTGAGAGGGCAAATTTAACTCATTTTAACCTGTCAAGGTCACTAGCTGAATAAAGAGATTTCCAGTGGTCATTAAAATTATGCACATATTGCGGGTTAAGGTGTAAGTCTCACAGGATAAGACTGAAGAGAGTGCACGATGTTTGTTACACATTGTAATGTTTATTACACATTTATTAAATATATTCAGTGTGTTTTGCGGATGGGTTTTTGATACTTACTTTCACCAAAGAAACATAATGGGATAATATTAAACCGCATTTGTACGTGATTCAGCATTGAATCTATTGTAGAGAATATGAAAATGTTTCTAACTGTTAATTTTGGTGATCATCATAATGTTTGGGGCTGAAAATTCTGTAATAATAATAATAATAATAATAATAATAATTATTATTATTATTATTATTATTGTTATTATTATTATTATTATTAAAATGCATGTACAAGTGCTCGTTGCCTTCATCATAAACTGCTGCATATGGCCAATACAGGATTCCCTATTTTATGTTTAAAGTACTACTGTCAAGCCTGTCAAGGACTGACAAAAATATATCATATTTGCAAACAGTTTTTGTAGAAAAAACCGCCAATGTTACATTTTTCCAGGTTCTATACAAAATCTATTTCTTGCCACAAAACGGAATATTCATTCGTGTATGTAAACATATCTTTCTCAATATATAAAGACTCCATATCACTGTAAGCTGCATTACAACTCAATGGACATAAAGGTATGGCATAGTTTCTCTTATAGTTACTCTTGTATTCAGTTGCTGCTAAAATATTACAGAATACTTAGTAGAAGGAAAGGCGACATCGCTATTCCCATAATTCTTAGCCATTTCTTCACCATCAGGGTACCACCCCCATCTAACAGATACTGAATTGTGCATTGCTAACACTACGTAACAGTACGGTGTACGTGACCGCACCAGCTATCTTGCACGACCGTATTTGCTTTTGTATACGCAGATACCCATGCCAACGTCGAGGGTTACACAATAAATCTTCTTTACGAGTACAGATGACTTAAAGTGACACAAATCATTTCATTCTCGTTTTGCACTTTATCTCCTAAAATACGGGATCATGAGTTGACACGCTTGCCTGAAATAAAACAGTCGACAGTCTGGTATATCTGACCTTTTCAGTTTTCTTGGATTGAGAAGGCATTAGCCCAGAACGGAGAGGGCTATGCCCGTCTCTTACTTTTCAAGTTAAAGTGCATATTGCTCCTTTCACAGCAGGCCATTCACCGGTTTCGTTTTTAGGAATACCCGTTTCATCCACGAGCAGTCCCTTGATATTGCAGTTCAAGCGTAACAAGATAAATACAAACGCAACCGATCCAGTTATTTAATCCCTGGGAAAATATGAATGCTACAAAATATGTATGTATGGTTTGTTCAGCCTGTGTCGTATCCATTGTTACTGAGAAATAAATATTGCGCGTGAATTTAACCGTATTGCTTTGCAGGAGACATCACATTGTACGGTTGATTAGACACATAGGAAATATGGCCAGGTTAGCAGGCAATCACATATTTTTTACGGCAACTACAGTGACCTATTACCATTAAATGAAATAAGAGATGATTTACTCAACGGAACGTGCAAATGACATGTTTCCTCATGTTTCAACCGTCCCATTTTTGAATTCTTCTGCCAATTGTTTATCTAAAGGTACAATATGGAGACATTTTTACAAAATTTATTTTTTTTTCATCCCTCTTACGGACATTATGTTTAAATGAAAAGTCCTTATCTCCAGTAAAAATTTACATCAACTGAATTCAGTAAAGTTCCTGTTAACAGTAATGAAAGGGTTAGATTGTCCAAAATTACCAACTTCACTGAATGTGGCTTGTTTTGCTGTTATATTCGACGTCATTCGATAACAAAAAGGCCTACAGGCCACGAAGTGTGTTACCTGCACGGTATTTTTGATTGTAAATGACAGATTGTGTGAAGCATATAGCTTCACATCGTTATCAAAATCAGAAAAGTGTAATTATTGTCCTGTTCCAACCAATCTTTTGAAAGGCGGAAAAGGCAGAAAATAGCGATCAACAATGTATACTATATTACAAAACAGGGAAGGACTATGATGAGCTTCCATAGAAAAATACACTTATCATCCTAATTTACGGAACTGACTCAGACGTATACTTTTGGCAATGGGAGGATGAAATAGATAGTGAAAGAAAGAGAGAGATCATATTTAAACAAATAAGTCGTACCTTGCCGTAGGATGCAGACGTTTTAATTGCATTCAAGGATCTTCATTAAACCTCTTCTTACTAGATTTCTGATATAAGGGGTGATATCAACATAACAACGGCAAATAGAAAACAGAACATGGCGAAAGAAGCAAAGAATGTACCAATTCAAAGTACTGAAAGTCTATTTTCTTCAAGTTATTGTCTATAATGTTAACCCCCCAAAAATGATATCGTGTATTTATTTTTCTCAGTACGACAGATATAATGCAAATTAGACCATACACCGAGAGTGTGATTTTGTATTTAACATTATATTCTTTTTCATATTTCTTTTGAATATTGATATTCCTTTGTTTTCTTTTTTGCCTCAATCAATGATGGCCATATTGACTGTACGCGTAGCATTGGTGCTTTCAATTTCTTGTTCTCTATAAGATTGCTTATCATTTTGCAACAGATTTTCTTTTGTTTTCTGACATGGAAAATTAAAAAGCAAATTTTGGAAAAAACATCCATACCTGTCATTTAAATACGATTTTCTTCTATGTGTCCCATTTAAACGAGTATGCATGAATGTAAAGAGTAGTAAAACTAGAAGTGACACAGCTATGCTAAAATACCATCTTTTTGTTTTATTTTTTAATAATAAAAATATCATCATTTTATCAGATGCACGAAAACAATTCCTCGATTTATTGTAGCGGACTAGATATATGAAGCCAATTACTAATCAGCCTAGCTGATCAAAACATTTTCGTTTAGTGGTTAGTGCGCCCGACTGTGGGGCAGACGAACCGGGTTCAATTCCCGACCATGATATTTTGAATTGGCGTCCCATCTTGTTACATGTAGGGGCTCCTCTGACTCGCATTAACTGGTTGCCAGGATGGGAATGGAGTTCGATCGTTCTGATAAGCGAGTCTAACTTACATTCGAGGACGAATGTCAAGGAAACGGGGAGGGGAGAAAACGGGGGTGCACTCTAGCGGTTTAGGTACATGAGATCACATACTATCCAAGCTAGCTGGTCCGGCCCTTTGAATCCATATAAAATACCTCGAAATTATAATTATTTACGCAATCAGGGCCTCGGACGAGGTAGGACAACGGGGACACAATTCTGGGAGTCCACAACGGTCAGTGGGTCCACTGCCGTCACAATTTGTAATTCATAGTGGCGTAGTGGAGAATTGTTCGTATGACCCACTAATCCTGTTGGCGGCCCTGTACGCAATCTACATTTAGACTAAATCGAAACAACGGTTATCGAGATATTGAAGTTAAAATGCACATGTCTATAATATTTACAATTTAGGCAGTTTCCAGCCCTCAAGTCCATGTGACGGCAATGGTTGAAACCCCGTGTTGCGTAGCACTATTATTCCACCACTTCCGAGTCAGAAGTGTTTTCTTTTCTTTTCTTCCTGGATTGCTTTATGATTGCTTGCATTACTCGATATGGTAAAGAGTTGCGATGTTGGTGGATGCAGTGGTAAGAGTGTGTCCTTACCGCTTCAAAATCACGAAATATCTAATTTCATGAAGTAGCGATTTCGTCATTAGCGAAACGTCAACTGAAACACAATGTAACAAATCATCGAATTCTTTTGAGAGAGAGAGAGAGAGAGAGAGAGAGAGAGAGAGAGAGAGGGAGGGAGAGGGAGAGAATTGCTACAGCAATAAATGAATGTAAAACAGGGTGAGCTGGCTGTCTAGCCCCCTCCCTGGAAATCGCAATTTCAAGTGGGAGAGTGGGGCTGACCCTTGACCAAGAGCGATAGTCAGATTTTCACCACACGACTATTCGTTTCAGTAATAAACTTAATTCAGATTTTATTGGTAAGGCATTTGATAATTATGCATTTTCCCAGTTCCACCACTGGAGTCACAAGTTCACAGTAGTATGTAAATATGGGGGTTCTGAACCACTTTATCACTATGTGATAAAGAATGGTCCATTAATGCCCCTTTGGATATACTACTATTATGGGAGTTATGGACCACTGTTTCAGAAGTTAACTCAGGAGCAGAAATTGGAGGTTCTGGATCACTTTATCAATACGTGATAAACATTGCTCGAAGGAGCCCCCATGGATCTATACTACTGTGTTATGTGGATTCTGCACCACTCTGATTTATGAAGAAATGGAGGTTCTGTACCACTTTTTCAAGAGTATCCACTCTAACGCAAGGAGATTAGGGTTCCGGACCACTCTTACGTATATGAAGGTGGTTCTGTATCACTTCTACGCGATAAAAACCCATTGGATATTCTACTGACTTATGGGGGTTTCTGGACCACTTTTTCCCTAAAGTGTTCTTTATGTAGAATGGGTGTTTTGGACCACTTTTTCAGGAGTTCACTCAGGAGTAGAAAAAGCGGGTTGCCGAAAGCGTTTTTCTGCCTGCATAAATGGGGGTTCAAGACCACTGTTTTGAGGAGTTCACCGAGGAGCAGAAATGAGGGGTTTGGACCACTTTGGTTGTATTATATATAGGGATTTATATCGATTTAGTTCGGTAGTGTCCGTGCGCGAGGGTGTGAATACTATCGGTAGAGTATCGTTTATCATCAAAGGGGCACAGCTCTCTTTTTGTTAAGGAGCGTTGTTGATATAGTGTACCGTTGTGATCGGAAATGTCTCATGGAGTAGTACTGGAGATGTCCATGTAGCACTTGTGTGTAATGCTGACAAGTGGCTAATTTGGCCGTGACGGTTTTGTTTATTCCATTGGCTTTATTCATAACGGCGCCATCGTCGAGAGTGATGCAGTACGTTTAACACAAGTACTATGAATTCCGTGATGGGTACACAGTGAGTTTAATCTTTGAACTTTCCTAGCTGTTTTTATTGTCGTCGCAGTGGAAGGGACGTTAATATAGCTCACCGTAGGCATTGTCGGTGTGAATTTCGTACACGATCGAGTCGGTATCGGTCATGAGTAGCGTGGGTATGTTACCATACTTGAGCTTGATGAATACGTAATGTACCTCGAGCATGAGGATTTTAAAGTCTTACATCAATTTTGACTTGTATAAGCAAAGAATGGCTGGAGAATTTTGTAAGTAAAACACTTCCAGAAATACAAAATCACCTGACGCTAGGATCGTCGACCCAGGATGCTTACTTCATCGTGGTAGCAGCACGGGACATGTTAAGTTATGTCAACCATAAGTATGTCTCACCGATTCAGCATATCAAGGATAAGTTAAAAAGAAGTACAATGCTGATCTGATTGAAGTGAAGAAAAGCAGAGAAAAAGTCTATGGCTCAGGTGCTAGACCCTTATTTCACATGACAGATCCAGCCTTTACAGCATCCGTCGACGGATCCAGTGATCGAGACCTACTCGAGTCTGACTGATGGGGCATCGAGAGGGTTCACACCAGCCATGTTTAAGGAATTAGCTGCATCGAATAGAAAGATACCTTCAAAAGTGCAACAAAAGCCCAGACAAAAGAAGATTGATAAACCGATGAAGGGACAGAGACTCCGTCAGAGAAAAAGTATCAACTACTGCCAAAATCCAGCCGAGATCGGATCACGCTTAAAATTGCTGACCGCGGCAAAACAAGGGGGAATGTCTATGTGGAAATCGATAACAAGATGGTGGATATCCTCAATCGTCTTTTGGAGAGCAAGCTTGTCACAACTTATCAGTAACAGATTATGTATGTGGACATGATGTAGTTACATACACTTACATAGCTAGAAACGTTTCCACATGGCTCTCGACGATACCACGTTGCTGTTCGGTTCACGTTCTGTCACTTATACAGTGCGGAATATTCGCCCACTGAAATTAGACCAACAGGTGTAGTACGAGATCGCGTTGGAACAGCTTCTTTAATGTCACCGCGAGCAATAATCAGTTTTCCTATTGGGCTTCGGCTCAGCGACAAAAGATTACAATCTCGCCAGGCGGGTACAATATCACCGACATCGCCACAGAAATCTCCCGGCTGATTACCAATAACCGACGCATCTCCGCGAACATCAAAATCGAACCCAATTATACCACATTGTGTACCAGAATCACCCTCTTGGGAGGGTATCGCGTGGGATTTGACATTGCCAACTCGATCTGATCCATTCTCGGCCTAGAACGGGTGCAGTCTTAGACAGCAATGAAGTGCATGAGGAAGATCTTCAGTGAATATCACCGACTTCAGCAGCCTCATCATCAACTGCTCGATCACTCAGTGATCGATGTTGTCGGTCGGCTTGGCTTTCGACGTGATATATTTCACGGCGATTAACGTTCTCCCGGGATCACTCATGCAGATTCGTCCTAATCCCTTCATTTATTATCCTATCCTGAACATGTACGCGATTTTGGAAATCACTATGTGTCTCACCAATCAGTCCGGAACTGCCGTCGATAATAACCAGGAAAGAATCTTCTATGATATGCACGTGCGGACAAAAGCTGCGTGACGTGCAGTCTGATAGCGGCCAAAATCCGTATGACGTTTCAGGGTACAGAAGAATATTTATAGACAAAATAAGCAGCTATGAGATAAACACGAGTACAGCGACGTAAAATCGTATGTGGATTTTGATCCACTCAGTTTTCCTCAATGCGAGCAGCTCTTCTCGGGGTTGCTGACAAGCAGCTTCAATTTCCCTCTATGCGGCATAAGCGGGTGCTACCGGATCAGGCTCTATCGTTGGAACAGCCATGGTACAAAAAATAGCCCGCAAAATCATGCCGGTGACACAGACACTGTCATCACATTTGCTGACCACACCATCGTTTCCCGGACAGATGAATGAAATGCAATTTACCAATCTTTCAAAGCAGGCCAAGCAGGCTCTTCAGAAAACATGAACGGTCCTCAGCCCCAAATCAGAAAAGTTTGTACAGGATCTGGAGACAAATGTTGGTATGCAAATTCCCTCTCTTGGCACCATCATGGCCGGTTACTGATTAAAAAGATAATGGTAGAATGCCTTTTAATAATCACGGTGTTATTTTATCACATCCTTATAACATAATGTCATGTACTCGAGATTTACTCCCGAGTACCTTCGGCTGAACGATGATGCTCCCGTCGACGACTCGACGACCGAGCACGAATAAGTACGTCGAATAACAGGACACGATCATTACCAACATCAACGACAGCACGCATCGAAAAATAGAAACGCCTGACGGAGAAGTTTACTTGCTTCCCCATAAGGCCTTTCTGGCGGTCAGCTGCAAAACACAACCTTCTGTTGGCAGAAACTATGTGGAAGGCGAACAAATCACACTGAAAAATAAACAATGGTCGTTATTAATGTCGGTGCAATACCAGCAGAAAATCAAACCGTGGAAGATCTCAATGGCTACTTACTCAGGCTAGCACGATCCTGAATCTGATAATGTTCAGCGATGCCTGCATGCGATCATGCGCTACCAACATGTGGTGGTTCAGAGATACCGAGGATGGACAGGCGGTAAGTGCTGTGTTCTCTACCGCTCTGGACATGCTTACGGTTACTTATGTGGGAGATGAGGATGCCGTCAATGGAGGCAATTTCAGAACCCATTATAAAGATGTACGTTAAGCTGGCTACTACGTCGGATTCACAGCTAGACGCTCTCTCACCGATACCAGTTACGAGATCTGCATGATGCTTCCTCTCAGCAGCATCTTCGGTGTATGCAGGGATATTCGAACCGTGTTCAGAAGCGTCAAAGCAAACACTGGTGCTGGAAAGAGATTTCGCCCGCCCAGCACATGCACAAGGCATCAGCAAAGGTGGAAGGACAATTCACCATGACGTGTTTGTCGTTGTGGATGCCCAAAATCGTTCCATCGACGATGCACTTGCTTGAACTGGAATTGACTCTGGCCAGATTCACCAAAAGAATTTACTTTGCACAGCACCGTATTTACATGCAGCTGCTTGCTGCCGCTCAGGTGACCTCGTCGTGGAGAGTCGCCTCCAATCTAGGCAGCGAGCTTCCCAGACACGTCTTCGTGGCATTTCTGCTGGCAACACAGCACAGAAATCAGGAAGGAAACACGCACGTGTTTAAACATCTCAGTCTTCCTCGCATTCTCGTCAGAGTTAGCTTCTGACAATATCCTGAATAAGATCTCGAATGCTACTTCTACGCGGGCAGCCGAAATTATTCTCGCTCGCACATGATGTTGATGGAAGCCATGCAGAAGTACCAAGACGCTGACACGGGTACTCGTATCTCGATGGACTATTTTGCTAGCTTGTATCCTATTTTCTCTTCGATGTCTCTAAATATTCCGAGCGTCTCAAGAATCCTCCTGCTGTTATCGAAATCCGATGTACTATCTCTGGTCGAAGCGACCGTGCTTGTTATGCTTGTGACCTCAGACCGATTCATGACGCTGGATGTATTTAATTGAAAACTGAATGTCCTTGTATAGATAATGCCTTAACGCAGAAATAGCATAAAGTCGTGTAAACGTCGGACACACGATGTCAGATCTATTTCCAGCGCGATCGTATTCTTCCTGAAGACCATGGTGCCGAAACTCTTTTCGTCGGTTCATGCACCGTTAGGATTTTCTGCAGCGACCGGGGCCATTGCCGGAGCTAACCCAAAGGCTGTCATTGGAAATATAATTTACAGAAACGGCGTTGCTGGCGTCGGTCTCAGAGGACGTGCTATCGTCAACTCGCCCATGGGTTATGCTAACCGCCGCGTTAAAAATTAATAGCATTTATAACACCATGTCGTATGTTCCAGTAGATTTAACTGCGTCACTGCATCAGCAGAAAAGTATCGCTGGGCAGCCAAGCGTTAAAAGGCCTGTATCGATCAGGCTTAAGGTGTCGGCTCTAAATGGAACGGATCGACTCATTTTTGCGCATCGCCAGGACACCTTAGTCGCCCAACATGCTGCTGCGCGGCGATGTATCGTTCTGAACTTCTCGGCATCACAGCCGTCCAAACAAGGAGGATTGATCGGACCCCTGCTGGCGGGCATTGCTGGCACGTTACTGCCAGGATTGCTCGGCATCAGTCAAGGACTCCAACTTCCTGGAACCACTCCTGGCAGGGGAACTTTCCGCAGAGAAAAAAAGGTTTAACTAACATCGACCGCGAACAAATATTATAATGACCCATTGACCACTTCAGAGGTCAATTTCCTGAACACATCACGTTCGATGAGAGCTGCGTGATTAACCTGCAAAAGTTTTACGATGGACATGGCACTCATTGGTTCTCCCAGCCCGCAAGCATTTTCCACGAGGCAGAGTCATCGTGGTCGCTCCAGACAATATATGGTTGACAGATCTCGTCGACATGAGACATTACAGAGCGTAAAACGATCATTTCAAATATCTCATGACGGTCATCGATGTGTTCAGAACACATCCATGGGTAGTTCCACTCAAAAACAAAACAGGACGTTCTACCGTGGACGCGTCTGAGCAAATAGTTGGTGCACGCAGACCCAATAAACTATTGGTAGATCACGGTAGCGAATTTTACAACAAACCTGTCTCAGATTGGCTTGAACGAAACAACATTAACTTGTACAGCACACAAATTCCCATCAAAACAATGGTTTAACAAAACTCTTAAAAATTGCGTGTGGAAAAGATTCACCAGTGATAACACCAACCGATACTTGGAAGCTCTGCCAGACATCGTTGACTAATACAACCACGCATGGCAAACCATCATTCAAATGGCACTCACCGAAGCCTCCTCGGCAGACCAACAACAACAGGTCAAGGACGCTTTTTTGTGGGTCCAAATGTAAAGTAGGTGACCATATCACGATCAGCAGACAAAAAACCAATTTCGAAGAGGGTTACACCGCCAACTGGACCGAAGAAGTCTTCGTCGTCGATACCATTCAAAAAACCATTCCAATCACCTGCACGCTTAAAGATTCCGCAAGGAGAACCCATCCAAGGTTCTTTTTACGAGCAGGAATTACAAAATAAAGCAAGCAAAACCTATTCAAAGTCAAAAAAGTGACCTCCACCCGAAGTAAACAAAAAATCTCTTGTCAAGTGGTTTGGCTATCCTAAACAATTCAATTCGTGGATTCCCACAGTATCTTGACTCCATTGTCTCAGGTTCCGACGACAGCGTCTCCGAAATAATTTTATTATACTCCTCGCCTATGATCTTCCCAGAGACCATCTTACGTTTCGATGCATGCTCGTGAAGACCCATCCTTTCAAGCATACGCTTGGACACATACTCATATTGTATAAATTTCATTCGAACCACTAATTGAACACGAGTCATCCTGTTCAGCCAATAATAAAACTGATCTCACTGCAACGCCGACAGTTGTAAACGCCTTAGCTTAATTTTTGTGTAATACTGCTGCTTGTAACGTTGACTATAACTACGTCTAACCCACTCTTCGTTCTCGTACTCGTCTTCACTCCCCTCATCATATATCATCTCAGGAATATAATGCAAATCCTTATTTGCATACGCTATAATCTCATCCGTACGCTTCAACTACTCCTTGGACTCCTCTTCACTCAATTCAAGTATTGGAATACTGCTGCAAACATTCTCACTAGAGCCCAATCAAGCAACATTTTAGGGATGACATGGAAGTGACATCTCTCTATAACACAAGCACATCTCTAATACAACCCAAAGTGGTCCAGAACCACAATTTCTACCCCTGCGTGGTCCAGACCCCCATTTCACTTCTCCTCAGTGAACTTTTCTAAAAAGTGGTCCAGAACCCCGATTTCTGCAGGCATAAAAAAGTGGTCCAAAACCACCATTTTGCGATCGAGTGACTACCTCCAAAGAAATAGTGAAGAACCTCCGTTTCTACATAAAGAACGCTTCAGAAAACAGTGGTCCGGAACCCCAACAACTTAGAAGTATATCCAAAGGATTTTTAGCACGTAAAAGTGGTTCAAAACCCTGACTTTTATTTACGTCCAGAACCCCAGTCTCCCTACCTTAGAGTGGATACTCTTGAAAAAGTGGTCCAGAACCCCCATTTCACCATACGTCAGAGTGGTGCAGAACCCGCATAACATAGTTGTATAGATCCATGGGGACTCCCTCGAGTACTTCTTGTCACACAGTGATAAAATGGTCCAGAACCTTTATGTCCTGCTCCTGAATGAACTTCTGAAAAAGTGGTCCTTAACCCCCATAACACAGTACTATATCCAAAGGAGCATTACTAGACCACGCTTTATCACGTAGTGACAAATGTTCCAGAATCCCCATATATATACTACTGTTCACTCTTGTGTGTCCTGTTATTTTCAAAAGTCTTTTGTCTGCTTACTTAGGCCTATATGTCGAATGAATGTGCATTAAATCAGACAGATATATGTTCTGTTATAGTGAATGAATGTAGTTTACGTCCTCTTAATGAAACCTAAAACATTTAACAAAATTAAGATTCTCGATCGAATTGTACAGCATTCAGGTCTTCGTTTAATTAGTGTCTGTATGGAGTGCCTTATTCATGCAGGCAGAATCGTGCAAGTGTAAAATCCCTGCAGATAGATATTTCATTGTATATACAGTTTGCCGAAAATGCTAAATTCTTCCATTTCCAGAATGATACTAGTTCTCGTGCAAGCAAAGCCTTACCATCCAGGACATGCAATTCTCTATAGGGTGTATATTGGGTTCTTATGTATGGTAATTACACCTTTATAACAATGTGGGTTATACAGGGAATTCCCCTATCTCATTTGAGCTATCTGATTGGTTAGGCATGTCACAATGAATTGCCGTATATAAGAACTTAACAGCATGAATGTTGTACATTGTGTTATTTACCTGGTTGTAGATAAAATTTCCTATGGTATGGATCTCATTCAATGCCGTCGCATTCAGACGATTGCTTTGCTGTATAATGGATATACGAGGCATGAGATTTCAGTTCACTGACTTTCTAATTGACTGCAGGTGTAGGCTGATAAAACTGTGTGTGTGTGTGTGTGTGTGTGTGTGTGTGTGTGTGTGTGTGTGTGTGATTTGGATTGCTAACGTAGTTTTAACAATTGTTCAGTCTTATCTCTACGATGTATGCAGTGTGGACGATTATACTGATGTCTAGAACTAGGGCATAATGACCCAGACGTATAGCATCATATTCTACCCAGTCACATTATCCTGACACCAGGCCAAAAGAGTCCTTACACAAACCTCTTCATGCTAAACGCCGAGCCAGGCAGCTTTTAGTACACATTTTATAAGCCTTTGGTATGACTCGGCTGGGGTTTGTACCCGCGCGACCTCCCGCATCTGAAGTTGACGCTATAACCACTTAGGCCACCGGAACTACACACACACACACACACACACACACATATTATTCTGTGAATTATATGTTAGGTCAGTGAATAAAAGATATATCATCTGTATAAGTCGGGGTACTACAATTGAATGGATTTATGTTTTTTTTCGCAAATGTTCCTTACTCAGCATTTTCTCGCAAGTAATGCAAGAAAGAAGTATCCATATCAATGGTCTGAGTCTAGCGTCTCGCATGAGCGGATTAGAAAGGCAACGTGTCGAGTTTAACTAGAACGTATAAACTAAAGACGAAATCATATACAAGAAGCATAAATAGTTTCCCATGCGATAGTTTCCTCAGAAGGAAACAAACATCATTTTTCTCCGCTAATTAGTTCAGCTAATCAGGACCTTTTGTTTCTTTAAATACGGTATTTATTATTTAACAATATATTGACTAGTTGCTTAGCTCATGCAATAGTTAGTTGTATACTACCATACGAACGCGTGTAGTCTCGTACATAAAATTTAAAACTTCACTATTTATGCTCTTTCTTTATTTGGAGATTTTTTTTATGAAAGGCAGATTTCTGCTTTTTGGCATTACTCTCAAAAAGATATATGATGTTATGTTTTTATCTTTAACTTATGTCTTTTTATTAGTTTTAGAAAGACCAATTTCACTCTCAGGAATGGAAAATAATATCTTTTTATCTTAAATTGCTCTTTATAAAACACTATACATGTATATTTTATATTGGTCATAGGTTTTTATAAATACCAAGCCCAGTACCTCATTTTAGGGTTATACCCCAAAACGTAAATTTTGGATGAAAATGACTCCATTGAGAAATATTTATGTGCGATATACTGCGTATCTTAAATAAAAGAGAACATTAATATTGTCAGTGTGTTATTAAGATTGTTGTTGAAAGTTATGGTGTCTATAAGGTTTGCAATATGTAATATGTATAAAATTAATAGTTCTTTCAATAAAGATGCTCATGATTATATATATATATATATATATATATATATATATATATATATATATATATATATATATATATATATATATATATATACTATAAAGGAAGAGTCCATTTCAGAAAATGGGGGTGCTGTTGCGATTTCATAAGAATGACTGCATTTATAGGTACGATAAAAACTGACATTGCCTTTGATGCACAATAGAATAGTGCGAGTACGGTGCTTCAGCAACAAAATGCTACCGCCGACACCGTGTCATTCCTACACGGGAATAAAAAATGTAGAAATAATTTAAAGGCGTGTTGAAATAAAAGGAACACATGTAATACTAAACCTGTATCTTTACGCTCTATATATCTCACACGTCCTACTGCACTGGGAAGAACAATTCTATCACAAAAGGCTAAACCCAACTTGACAGCGCAGGTAGACTGCATTTAAAAGAACTACCCGTTAGTCACGTTACCAATAAGTACTCTTGGCTAAATTGATCTATAACTGGTTTGACAAGGGCTGCCGTTCGAAATGGTGTTCGATTCCTCAACTTGAGCGGAAGCTAACACCAGTAGTTGAAATAATGCATTACAAGAAAACGAGAGGAGTACCTGGGGAGGTAAGAGGAAATATTTTGTCGTTTGGAACGACTGTTTAAGAAAACATATGGTGAGAGTCTATGCTCAGGCTAGTGATTGTGAATTGACCTTCAAAAGACTTTGTGATGGAAAACATATTTACTCGTATCATAATGCATAACCTCTTTGCAATCTATCTATCTATCTATCCATCTGGTACCATGAATTAACAATACATGTGTAGCGATATGAAGTTTAACTTTCGACAGTGTGTCATCATTGATTTCCCTCAGCTTGTTCCAGAGCCATATGATTTTTAACCAACGTCACCCCATGAACGGAAGGCAATCCGTTACTTATTAGCAGAATCAGCTTTTAAGATATATCATATATAATTATTCCTTTCTGATTTGTTTATGATCGCAAGCCCAAAATTCCAGAGCACAAACTCAAATTTTAGCTAAACATGCAAATTTATGTTATTTGTTTGATACATTACTGCGAATTGTTATTATTATTATTATTATTATTATTATTATTATTATTATTATTATTGGTTTGGGGGGTGGGTGCATGGGTATTTGATCATAGTTTCCTAAACCCATGGATAACTTTCAATTCACAGCGGTTTGCTTATGTACAAGTGTTACTCTGTTAAAAATATTATCTGTTAAATTAAGTCATGTTATCAACTTTATCATTTTCGTCTTAGACATCCAGAGCCACAACGTATTTCAAGAACAGTTAATTACAGGGTCGCTTAGTGAATGTTTCTGTGATGCAT
>JAECUM010070755.1:0-17482 GCA_016617855.1 Megalonaias nervosa | reverse complement strand
ACAAACAAATACACATACAAATACACAAACAAATACTTATACAATAGAATAACAATTAAAAATTTAGTAGTAGAGTAAAACTTTTCGAGGCAATGGTGTGGCCCTTTAAAAAGGCCTTTGGGATTACTTTTTACTTTTTGTTCTCCCTTCTTCTTGTGCACCATTTCATAATTTTCTCCATTAAATTCTTCTTCTTCAGCTTCTTCTTCTTCTTCTTCTTCTTCCCATTTTCTTCTTCTTCTTCTTCCCATTTTCTTCTTCTTCTTATTCTCTTCCTCCTTCCTCCCCTTATCCATAACTTTTAGTTGCTCCTTTTTCTCTATGTACTTTCCCTATTTTTCCTCCTTCATTATTGCATAGAGTAGGCTTTTCATTCATTTAAGAACATTTATTTCCATCTTTACTCTGCTAAGACTGTAACATCCTGCATCCAGTTGCTTTAGCAGTTGCTCTACTATCACTATGGTATCTAACACCTCTTGCATCTTTTCAATCTTGCTTAGGTTGCTTGTAGCCATCCTTCACTGATAGAAGATGAATAGTACGGCTGTTCGTTCGTTTATTGGATTAACGTCGCTTTCCCATATGGTGCATTTGCCACTAGTTTATTCCCGAGTTTCAGGATATTTAATTAGTCGTTGGGGAAGGAAAGGATCCTCTTCCCCCACGCTTTTGTGTACATAAGGTGTGCTTCGTAATTTTTGACAATCAAGTACCACAGGACATACGTTGAGCTGGAATAGGTGCACACATACTCATCCTTGGTGATCTCAAACGGCAGGTGGGTGGGGGGCGCAATGCTCACTGGTGGTTCCTGAAACTCCTAAGTGTACTGTAATCAAATTTTGACCCATTTGTATTAATAGGTATTTCCTATTGCCAAGTCGGTGTTTGCCACCATTGTAATTAGACTCAAGTATACCACGGTTAATAATTTTCCTACTTTTCATAAATTGTGAATTGGATAGCTAAGCACATCTCTCATTCTATAAAAAATGGAAAAATAATGTTGTTTGGTAAAATTACCAAACAATTTGTAAACCGAGTTAGGTGCATTAGATTAAAATAAATTTTGAAGGGTAAACTGAAAGATCGTGCTTAGTTGTTTTGGTTTCATCGAGTCGGGAATTCATGCTAATTTGAAAACCCTTTATAAGATGCAACTAATGGAAGCCCTTAAAAGGGCTGAGATTACATCTCTGGAAATAAAAAAGGCTTTATGTGTTTTGGTAGATAGAACACTTCTCCCATTCCTTCATATTCATGTACAGAGACTAACATCATGTTCTCGCATTGGTGATGATGTTGGATGAGCTGTTTCTGTATGTTGTGAATTTTGTACAGTCCGTTGACCATCAAAAACACAATTGGGATCGGACATTCAAAGAATTGACATCTTAAGGTACTGATGTCTGCCGATTTGCTAGTATTAACTTCTGTTTATTTTTGGCCCTCATATTTCCGTCAATGTATATTTTCTCGATCAATTCTACGAGTCTCGGTGTGTTGTAGAGTTGTTTCATAGTCGTCTAATACTTATGTTAACCCCAAATTCTCGAGCTAGTCAAATATATAATTTACTAGTCTACTCTCTGTTGTGTGTTAACTTAATTTGGAATTGCCACTTCATTGTCTTTCTTTTAGGTTCTTGGTCTTGCTCCCTTGTTGTGCTGTACAATAGTTGTTTCCAGTGTTGAGTTGTTTTGAGTTGTTCACTTGTTTTTTCTAAGGTTTGAGTTTACAGCAGTAGCGCCTGTAATAGGAGTTTCTGTTTCATCTTGCCATAGTTCACTTAATTCCAGAGTAGTTGTTGTTCATGACTGTAATAGTGTTGTTTTTGTCAATGGTGTTGTTTGCATGGGGGATGTCAGCAATCTCCTTTCGGATGACTCCTTTCCTAGATCCACTCCTGGAGGTGGAGTTGCCATCACACCGGGTGTTATTGGTGATGTTGGTACTGTTGCTGAAGTTATTGGTGTCGGTTTAATGTTAGTGGTTGTTAATCGGATCTTCTTATTTTGGTCAGGTCTATCAGGGTTTTGGTAATCTCAGTTGCCTCGATATTCATGCGCTCCGTACTTGCATATTTCTTAACCTCGTTGCCCTTTAAGCTCGTCATGGGTTGAACACTGCTTACCGGGGGAGGTGTCACTGTTGTTCTAGTTGTATTTGTCGTCGTACCCAGAGGCGATGATAAGTTGAGGTGGGCCTCTCTAGTAGGAGTTGTAGTAGTGGAGCTAGTTCTAGTGTATTTGTTGATCGGGGTTGTAGTGATGCCGACGCCACTGGAAGATTGAATTTGAGTGTGTACTACACGCTCCATTGTTCTTGCCTCCGATGTTCTAGTTGTCGTCAGGCTTCTTCTCCTTTGGCCGCTTCTCCAGCTAATGTAAATTGTTCTATCTTCCCAAATTAGCAATAACGTCGTGCATCTTGCTTTGGCTCTAAGACTCCATCCTGATGCAACGTTTAGGCCTAGCTCTTTTAGAGCCTGTACAGGGATTATAATTTCCATTACTGGCTATCTTTGCTATAGTAATGATGCTTAGTCGAGACTACTGGCACAATTGTTATCTTTGTTATAGTAATGATGCTTAGTCGAGACTACTGGCACGATTGATGGTACGACTGGCAAACGCTTCTCTTTATATGTCTCAAGTACGGACGTGAATAGAAACATCCCCTCTCTCACAAACTACACATATCACATATCAAACAAACAAAAGAGGCATCGTTTAGGATGGCTAATTTGAAGTCATGTTCACTGCTTGACGAGTGAACAGTGGATGGCCAGACTGGGACTTCAACGTTTTATATGTCGTGGATGCGACGGAAAACACGACTTCGATCGTGTAGGAACGATATAGCTATCTTAACCTAGAGGGATAGAGAAAGGTGAAAGAGTTCATATTCATCTAGTATCATATTTTTTAAACTAAGCAACATACACCCATTTTTAAATAATGCCACATTGGTTTTTTTTATTCACAAACAAACAAATAACAATCAATACAATATCTACACATCAGGGAATTTTTCTTTTCAAACAGGAACTTATTTACAAGGTTGACTACGCTGTGTAGTCAAAATCGACTTAACCGATTTAGGTCATTCAGCCTTTGATGCACGCCACGTTTCCTAGCTAAAGACCAGTGAGAAGCATAATGTTCACAGAACCACCTTTCTACTTTTTCATCGTTTCTAGACTAGTCACGATCAAAATAAGTCACTAAATGTTACAAGAGACATCCAAGACTGCGTTGATGAAGAAAACACAGTTAGTACACAGTTCCTACTGAAAAGTCAATGGAGAGGAGGAATAGTCACGCAAATCTTTATACAACTGATGGAACACCGCTTCTTTCGAGATGAGACCCCAACTTTGACATCAATAGGAATGTATGTGGATCAATATTGTCCACACACCATGGAATCTGTGCCTCGTAATTTCACATTATTGAATTGAATCGTCTTTGCATGTCTTCTCATAAAGTCGATGATGTCGTCTTCCAAAGGCGGTAATCCATAAGATTCAAAATGCTCCGCACTCTGATCTTTGGGAAAGTAGACGGCCACCCGGTGCGTTCCTGGAAGATGACTGTCGTCGGCGTTGATGACATAAGCTTGAATGTCTTTGATTTGCCATGAGAAAGTTCATCCTTAGCGCACACGACAGGATGCCAAGGAACTGTGTACTAACTGTGTTTCAAAAGGTAACGAAGTTTCCAGGTATCCATTTTGCACAGGCAATAATAAGTTATCAATTCAATCTTGACTTTTTCCTTGAAAATTTCTTTCAAGTAAATGGCTCTTCGCTTCGTCTTCGTACTCTGTTGAAAGAGAGATTCTATGCGACGGATCTTCAGAAAAGTCAATGGAGGGGAGGAATAGTCACGCAAATCTTTATACAACTGATGCAACACCGTTTCTTTCGAGATGAGACCCCAACTTTGACATCCATAGCAATGTATGTGGATCAATGCTGAAAGTTTTCAACCAGGTGCTTTGTGAAACAGTAGAATAAATGTTCTTCTTGTTCTGGTCATCTCGACATCGTACTGTCCTCTTCGTCGTTTTCTTTTTCTTTTGGTTCAAAGACACCCTCGTTTCCTATTTCCAAAGAGGTTCCACAATCCAAAGAGGGATAAGATTCTGCCATGGTTTTTAATAGTCTACAATCATTTCTCTCAAACTGTTGACTTCACGAGTATTGTCGAATTCTGCATACAAGATGACGTTCACCGTGCTCGGTACAGCTTCTGCAAACTGAAGTTCCATACAAAGTTGACCGGATTTTATAGCGTGGAAATGTCCCTCGTCGCTGCCTTGGTCTGGAATGAAGTCAATAGCCCACAAAGCGTAGCCTCCTGCAAACACGTTGTACGAAATGTCGTGGCTGGTGTTGGCACCTAAATGTACGGTGGCTTCGTACAGGGACAAGTAAGATCTCAGGTAATTCTTCTGGTCAAAGCTAGGTTCGAAAGGTCTGGTATACAAGGTCTGGCTATCTCGACTGACGTCGATCTCGGACACGTTGTAATGCTTCAACTCGAAAGGATTAGCAGTGATGGCTCTGTTGAGGGCATCATTTCTGACGGTACCAATGATTAAACGTTCGGGTAAATGTCCTTGGAACACATGATCTTCGATCTTAGATTGGAGTCCAGCGGCAATGTTGAAGGTTTTCACATCTACTTGTGGTATCGGATACTTGGCGGTCGTTCTGCTCAATGTGTGACTGATGTCGTTTCCCACTTGAGGTAACACTTCCACGCGTCGCACGTCTGGCTTCTTGGATTGGATAATGGTTTAGTACTCGTTGGCATTGGCCATCAAATGGAAAACGGTATTGTTTCCATTCAGTCTCAGGCGGACATCAACACTGTTCAGCAAATACTTGTCTTGCAACCATATGTCTAAATGCAAACGATCCATCAGTTCTAAACTGCATGCTCGCAAGATCGTTGAAACCCGCATTGTGAGGATTGTCAGCTTCTGTCACGGATGTCTCGTCAAACTTGCCAGATGTCTCAGGTTTCAAAACTGGGCAAGGATCCAGACCAGCATTCTTGGCTTCTTCTCCGTATGTCAAGAGAGTTCCTAGGTACGCTTGGTAAATGTAAACATCCTTGCTGCTGCTGACCAGTTTGTTATTCAAATACAAATCCACTTCGCTCAACAAGGAATGCACGAAGTTGTTGACTGGAGCTACTGCAGCATCAGCGCCTGCAGTGGTGTCGTTCTTATTGAGAACTTTGTCTTTCAGGTACAAGTGACTGCTATTCAAATCGATCTAACCTTCGGTCTATCCTTTCATTTCAAATTTGATGGGGGCTGAGGTAGGCAAAGAGGAGACGGGATGACATTTTACCCATTGGGATTCCTTCATCGTTATCATTATGGGTGACATGGCAAACAAATCTATTTCTGACTAGGAATATTCACAAGACCCTCCGTGCATCATTAAGCTATCTTCTTGTTTAATAATCAAAGACGACTAATTCTCTGACGGTTCTTATTTTCTTAGTCTTTCTCGCAAAGTGTTTGTGAACTCTGGATAGGTGTCTTCATCGTCTCCTTCTGCCTTGTCCTTACTGTAAGGTGACGGGAGAAGGAATGCATTGTTCAGCAATATGCAGCTAATTTATAGGAGTTTCGCGGCGATCCAGAATGTCTTTTCCAGATTGAAGCAACACATTTTTGCCTGCTCTAGACAAGGCTTCTTCAGGGTTTTGTTTGTCGATGATGACATTTTGGAGAAATTATTTTCCTTCCGTCAAAACAGCATCGTTCAATGCGTGCAATCGTCGCGTCAGCTTCGGTTTCAAGACTGAGGCCACCGAACGAAACGCAGATTTCAACAATTCTCCTAAACCATATCCTCGCTGTCGAGCGACACCTCGATATATAGGATACATTACTTACAAGTCGCTAGATAATCGTTTTCGAAAATGGAGTTTCACCGTAGCTGCTCCTTTCGAAAATTAAATATTTCGTCCAAGATCTCCTTTTCTACCAATGTTGACACTGTCGAAATACAACTCACTGACAGACAAAAAATGAGGATGTACAAATTCGCGGTGAACGTGATCAGTGTTTCCACTTTCCCCCTAAATAGCCCCGGCAGAATCCACTTTGAAAAGAATAACTCGCAGTAACGGTGCTGCAGTGTTTCCCACCACGTTGTACTGCACCACATCAGAGTACACAAAGATCAAATTCAATCCTTCGTTCAGTTCTACAGGGGATCGAAAATCCTGTGGAATTCGGGGCTATTTTGCGGTCTCCACCCAATATGTCAAACAAACTGGGAGAAAACGTGATAGACAACGTTTTGGCATCCCAAAAGTCATGAACGAGAGACAAGCTATTTTATGGTACTCAATCTTGATACTTCGTTTCGTTTTATCCAGGGATTTTGTCAAATTTAATATTAAAAATTCTGGCAATCGTTTGCGCTAAATGTTGAGCGCTACAATAATAGCCTGCTGATTTTTTCATGCTATAGATGCTCAGTTGAGAATTGGCTGCTTATGACTTTGGATTCGTAAAAACCAGGGTCGTTCGCATCCACGTGTTGTTGCACTTGTTCGTTTAGGATTTCGGCGAAAAACTTAGTTCGATTTCCACTGATATTTTGCACTTGTGTGGGATGAATGATTTCGATCAAAGTCACTTCGCACTAAGCTTCATGATCCAATTGGATGGCCTGAGGTAATTTGGTCGTGAAACAGCACGAGGTATTGTTGGGAAACAATCCATGGAAGTGTCACTGGGTAAACTTAAGCAAAATTAGTTATTCAAAATTTGATTATTCTGCTTTCCGCGGAGTTATTCTAGATTAAAGGAGTGTCCAAATTAGGGTTGTTATTACTGTTTAGAGGGTGACTGGCTTTGGCCGCAAGGCTCACGTTGTGACTGCCGGTAGAATATTTCAGGGAGGGATTGGGTAGAAGGTAACCGATGCAACGACTCAGTAAAATGGTACACAATTATTTGTATCTTTGTTGGAAACTCAAATTGGAGATGACGGCATCGATGACACAATACATCACAAATATTAGGCAGAAAAAGACAATTTGCGTTTTAGGTACACTTTCTCCACGCCACACCCACAGTGCTTGCTTTTGTAAATCTTCAAGAGAAGAACTCGGAGAAGGAACAGTCACTACTGATGTTGATGCTGATGCTGTGTTGAGTAGCATAATGGTTACTTCTTCTTATAGTTGATGACTTGCCAAGAGTCGATCAAATAGTAAAAGCTCGGGGGATGTCCTTTTCAATGATCTTTGACTTCTTTGACACGGCATTTGCCAAATTTACTGGTTCTTTGATCGATAATGCTTTCGATATCAAACACGTCGTCTTCTTTTCCGGTCACTCCTTGTGACTCGTGCAAGTAGAAAGTTCATTTTAACACTTCAACATTCATGTCTTCCAATTTATTAATGGGAGGATGTCGTTTACGTTTTCCTTCAAGGACACGAAACAACCTTTGTCGAAAGCTGCGTTTGGTTTTGCCAATGCGCACAAAATCTCCCGTCGTCAGCCATCCACGTATCTTGGGGACAGTAGTAGAGGACGTACCAAACAGACGCTCAAACGCGACCATTTCGTTGTCGGGAGCCACTTCTTCGGGGTTGCATCCGATGCTCCTATGGTAAGATTGGTTGTAAGCCTTGACCAGACACAGTACGAGGTCGATGTACTTGAGAGTGTGTTGATGCGTAAAATATTTCCACATGTGTTCTCTTAAGGTGAAAACATTCCACGATGCTGGCTTTGGTTCTGAGGAATCTCGGTGGTGAAACAATGGATGTCTCTTTTCTTCAGTTCTTTTTCGAAAGCTTGGTTCAGAAATTCGGTGCCTTTGTCGGTTTGCCATCGAAGAGTGTGACGACCACCTTGTTTCAACACCAGTTTTATGGCTTGTACTAACTCAGAGCTCGATTTAGAAGTCAAAGTCACGACCAAGGCAAATTTGGAAAATACGCCTGTGACACAAAACTAATATTTTTAGCCTTTATTGTATGTGGCTAAGTGAGATACATCGGCTAAATCGGATTGCCATTAATGGTCAATGCCCTCCACTTTGGTGCGACTTCTGTAAACGTTTCGTCGAATGTGTTCGTGTAAAGGATCACTTTTATCTTGCTTTCTTTTTTCGCTTCTGGTTTTCCTTCTTTCTTTTCCACTTCTGTCGAAGGTGGAGTCGACATCATCTTTTTAACCCAAGCTTTGAGTTCTTCTCTTTGAGGAGCTGGGGAAGGGTCAACAATGACGTCGCAATCTTGCTAGGGATGGGAGCCGCTGACAGTGTTTAAAAGACTTCTCGTGCATCTTCTGCCTCTGGCATCCGTGTGGCTGCGTCTGTCTTGGTCACGAGGTAGTGGAGGTTGTGGTGGCGATTGACTTTTCATCATGGCCTTGAAATGTTTCAGAGTCTATTTAGCTGTTTCGTCTAAAGCTTTCTGGTGACAGAGTTGAAGACGTTGCAAACTTTGACAGCACCGTTGTGATTTTTCTGTTTCTGACAAATCGGTGCGATGCACCAGCGATTGCAATTCTTGTTGTAACTGTGACATCTCGGTCAAATGAGGATTGGGAGGTAAATGAGGGGTCCGTTGTTTTTGCCTACGATGGAACTAAAACCATTGTTTCTAAGGTACTAAAGTCAGCATTCGTTCTTCCTGAGATTTAAAAGTACCCGAATGAGACCTTTCCAAAAACGGGATACTTTTCATCTTCTTCCTTTTAATTTCGGAGCGTTGGCCAAAATAATTCCAGCAAGTCCTCCAACCAAATGAGCGACCACTTCTTTGAGCAATGGCACTATCAGCGAGGAGAAAAGAAATCCACCGCTTTGCATCGACATCTTTTTCTTCTGACTGAAGGGAATTTTATTTTGGACCATTTGGTGACGAACGTGTCGATGTTTGGCTAAGAATTCTATCTAGTGTTTAGACACTGGCATCGTTCATTTAAAGACGTCCAGACAACATTCCCACTCGGTATAGATGATATCTTTCGGGGCTGATTGAATGTTGTTTTCTCATGGGCGGATGATTTTTCGACAGGACCGACAACACATACCAATGTTTGGCTAAAAGAGGAGGCAGTCTCTTTCTTTCTAATTTTGTGGCAGGAGAGTGGTGGTGTGCACTTCTTTGGGGTGACATCTTATTTCATTCTGGAACTCAAGAGCACTGATGCCAATCATCTGTCAGAGGTCTTTTTTTTATACTAGAATACGTCTTCACTGATTGTCGTATCATTTTCATGACGGGCATCATTTCATTTTGAGGGCTTCACAAAGGCCTAAATCGTGACAGTTCTTGATTGGATAAATCCAGTAAACTCTGCAAAATTCCCGAACTCTCATGGATTTTGATCTTGGGGAAGGGTACGTTTTTACCGGCTGCCGCTGTAGATAAAGAAGATGAGAAGGAGGTGGTTGTCACCGCTGGAGGAGAAGTTTCTTTAGAACGGGTTTCCATGTTTTCATCAAATTGGGAAAGATGTATGTCAGCTCGGGTTTGGCTGGCATAGCTAGCAACGGTAAGCGGAAGAAGTTGCTGCTACTCTGCAGGAGACACGGTCACCGAGGGTCGTGGTTGGGGAAAGTAAGGTTGCATCCGGGCAACACCGCCTCTCCTGCGGGTAGAAGCTGTTTTCTTTGGGCTTTTCTTGGAACTTTTCTTTTTCTGAGACTGTGACCTGGTCCTGGCACCACTGATCTTCTTGGAACATTTATATTTGAGAGAGGCTTTTTTCTTCGGGGTAGCTGTTGGGGAATTTGGATTCCATTTTAGGAGAGAGCGAATGATGACACTTCATAGAGAACCTCTACCTCCAGGTTTCAAAATGATTTGCTTTCTCGTTTGAGTATCGGTTAGGGGATCTGCCAGTTGCGACAAGGCTTCTTTGTGTTTGTCAAAAAAGCGTTTGGTTTGATGAGGGATGTGAATGATGCCTTGAGGTAATTGACGTGCTGTCACCGTAAACCATCGTAAGACTTCTTTGAGACTGGCTTCTAAATGCGAGCATGTATTTGTGGACTTTGACTGGAAGATGAAACAGAAGGGATGTCAAGTTGAAGATGGGTGAGACAGAACAGATGTGTCGTAGGTTTCTATATTTTTCTTTTCACGCTGTTGGGAACGTGCACACGACAGACCCTCCGTCTTGTCACCAGTTGTGAAACAGATGGGTACGAAATCGCAAATAATCGAGTGTAGTGGGTTTTATATCGACGAGTAAATAAGCGTGATTGTTCGGGTGGCGTCGTCGTAGGCATGAGTCAAACAAGGAGTTCCTATCTGTTTGGCTAACACTCGCACTTGCGATTTATCTCTGGGACTCTTAAACACCACCACGTAATGAACACTGAAAATGACGATGCGATGGGTTCTACTTTGTTCAAACAAATTTTGGGCCATATAAATGACACTGGCATTACGATGATGCCCTTTGCTTGAAAACCAAAGTTTAATTTCTTCTTCGTCTTCCCTTAACATGTCGTCGAAGATGACCAGATGTGTTTGAGTGGCGTCACACACGATCCTGTCGTCTTCACGAGGAGTGCCTTCCACAAAGACGATATATTCTCCTTGGCTTTCTTGGAGGATACTCTAAGCTGAATGCCACTCTTTGTAACACCACACGATGCATTGGGCCTGACGATCGATTAAATGGATTTTGTACTCGATCCAACGTTTGACAAATTCGGTTTTGCCTGAACCACTCGGTCCTGCAATCGACATGTTAAAGGGATGGCGAAGATGCAGAGTCTTGCAACTGGAACGAGATAACTTTTTGTCAATGATTTTTAAAGTCGAGGAAGAAGTAGAAGAGACAGATGTAGTCATAGCGCAGGTGTTCGCAATTTTGAAAAGAACACATACAAGACAAGAGATGTTATAATATTTCAAGACACGTGTATTCAGTGTTAAAATTGGACACGACATATAAAAGCACATAAGAGCCAAATGTTTAAGTACGATAAAATACAACTCAAAAATATTACAATGCTACACAAGCAAGTCACTGTAAAAGATTTTTTGCCAAGGTGTGGCGTCCTAGGGACACTTTACAATGTTCTTGCAGTCTCCGCATAATGCACGGTCTCACATTTGTCTTCCAAGAATGACTTTTCGTTCGTGTCGATGTCGACGACGGTACTGCTACTGCTGTCCTGAATTGTGTGGTTTCACTCTGTGTCAAGTTCTTCCTCTTCTTCTGGCACTGTGGCTAACACGGGTTTAAATGTCACTCGGTTCACTGGACGTTTCACACAAATCCTTGGCTTAGTCAGCCTCTTCTTTTGTCCAAGCATCGAAACCAAGACCTTTCCAGTCACACACATCTTTCCAGTGAGAGTGTCACCGTCAAGCTATATGCACATCATCGTAAGCATCCTCAGTGGCTACAATTTCACGAAGAAACCTTTTTCATATAGAGGTTGAGAAGTTTATAGATGAAAGCGAACGCTTTTAACAGAGTGAGTCTCTCGTGCACATTTAAAGGTACTACCATAATGTCTTTGTTGTAGGTACTATTCTTAAATAGTCCACAAGAAATCTGCTGGTAAACGAAATCCCAGAAAGGAAGTCGCTAACACGCACACCACACGTTGTCCCAAATTCAAATGAAACAGTTCTTGCAAACATTTTGTGTAATCCTCCAAAGTCTGAAGAGTGTCATTGATTTCCTTCCACAGAATCTGTTGTATCACTAATTATAAAGGTCGTGGCATGGTGGTAACCTTTTATAACCACTTCAGGTAAATGATGAATGTCATTAGTTATTCAAAATCTTGTCGACAAGCTGAAGTACCAGAGGTAGTGGCTAATTTCTAGCCATTGCCATTCAGGATAACTGTCAAGGATGGTACTCAAATCTTCTAATGTAAACGGTCTATAGATGAATTCACTGTAGACCAAAGTCTTGATTAAGAGAAATCTAATGAGTTTCTTTACTTTATTCACTTTCCTCTTGTCACAAATTGAGTTTCTATTCCTGCAAGTCCGAGCCAATCTTCCTTGCAGATCTCCTCTTGCAATTCGTTTGACAATCCTATTACTTTTCAAATCTGGTTTAAATACTTGACTCAGTGAATCAATGGTGTTCTCTAAGGTTTGACTCCTGGCCAGTCTCGTTTGTTTAACAACATGGTATGCAAAATTTGCGTAGACACTTATATTACTGGGGTCGCACTAAAGGAAGGTAGTTACAGTGCAGAGACCATCGAGCATGTTCCAGGTAAGCCGTCTTTCTGCTGCCACTTGTGAAGTGACGCTTCGCAACTGATGCACTAGAATTTATCTCCTTCTCCCAAGTAGATAGATCCAACTCTGGATAATTCTTCGGGGGCAGGTCCTCCCGTATATTTAGACCACTTTCCTTTGAAAGTTTGAGATCGACTTTCAAAGTTGCAGTATCCAGGCAAAGGCACATGGAATGTATATTCGCCTTTCACATGTTTATTTCGATCAGGTGACGGCGATACCCGTAGTAGTTTGATCAGGCATGGATGAGATCCGTAGGGTGGTAGCTGAACATGTCACCTTGACGATGAAAACCAGTAAAGAGGCGAGGTGTACTGTAACGAGTGGCATCATTTTCCAATCCGTAGGGTTTTACACACACATCATCGTCACTTTCTACGGTGGACGTAGTTATAGCAATGTTCCCATTTCGTGCTGATGTCGGAGCGTATGGCATTGCTGCAATCGCAAGGCACATCATCGTACTCGACTTGATCATCACTGAATTTAAACCTCTCGTTGTCTTGTGTCTGAGTGAAACGATTCATCTTTCTAGCTTGGCGTTTTTGTCACAATGAAGTGTTTGTCTTTGAAGTGTTCCACTTGTATACTTGCCAGTATCGGTGTGTCCGTAATATAAAGTGAAGTGGTTTTGAAGCCGTATTCGCTTCTGCTGCTGCTGTCGCTACATTGTTTCTAAGGAACGACTGACGATTTGGTGAGTGGCTAAAGGTACAATTTTGTGCGGTTCGTAGATGTTTACGCTAAAGTGTTGATCCTCTCCAGATTGCAACCCTTCTTTCAGCACGCCAAAGTTGACCACTTGACTCGTGCGATGATTTAGAATCAATCCTTTGATTTTACACTCGGTGTACACTCCTCGTTGGTCCCGGTATTCGTAGCCGTAATTTTTAGGACCACCGCTAGCAAAACTTAGGATCTTGTCGTCGGGGTGCTCGTCCATCTAGGTTTCTAAACGGACTCCTTCAATTTCAGGGTAATGATGATGATTAGGACGTTGAATCTAGATGCAATTGTCCGTGTCAAAGTATAGGAAGCGATTTCCTAACTTCTGTAAGACTTCGTGCTTTTTTAAACGAGCATGGGCTGTCATGTAGGCTGCAACAACGACATTTCCAAATTCTTCGGCCTGTACCAACTCATGTTCTTCGTAATTGACCTGGATCAAACCTTCACGAACGACGTCCATGTGTTTCACGTATTTGGTTTTGTCGTTCATCATATGGAAGAAGTGGGAAGGTTCTGCGAAATACTCTGTCTTGGGTAAACACGGCGGATGTGCCATTTTTCCCCACAAACAATTAAGCATCAGTTTAGCAAACGATCGGCTTCCTTCGTTTTTTCTTTTTCCACGTGGTCCAAAGTGATTCCTTCCTGGTCGAAGTATTCCTCTTTGAATTTCTTTTGGTATTCGGGAGTTTGTCACCAGGAAGGATAGCCGTTGGTTTCTTGCTTGAGTTTCAAAAAAGGCATTCACGTAGTCCGCGAAAATTCCTCTCTGAGTCTCGTCGCCCTTTTGGTAATATTCTGTCTTGGGAAAGAGATAAATTTCGTACACTTCAAACAACTGGTGTCCCAGTTCGAGAGCTCGAAACAATTCCACGCTGATCCACGTTCCTGTCAATGCATGTTCTTCCTGACTGTGATGACAAGGTTGGGCTTGGTTACACGTTTCCACACATGTGAAACACAAAGGAAACATCTGTTTTCCTTGGCAATGGTAAGGTAAAAAGCGATGTGCAAGTAGGTGGGAGGCAAGACTTTGCATTTGATTAATCTTTCGTATTGTCGAATATTTTCCACGTCGATGTGTTCCGTCAGCAATTGCGGGTGACCTGCTGGAAAGTGACCATATTTGCACACGTAAGGATACAGCGAACACACGTCCAAGTATTTCATTTGTTCTCCTTTCTCCTCGTCCAAGTGGTACAGCAAACATGTGGCGTTCGTTCGTCCTCCATATAAATTGTCCCGTGGATCGAGAGGGTCCACCAGCTTGCAACTTTCCACGATGCGTTTAAATTCGGGATCGGTTTCAAACTGCGGTCATACTCGTATTCCCACATTTCATCGACTTGATATCCTTGCTGTTCTAACTTCAAGCGTCACTGAGAAGTATCCTCGTACAAGTAATCCTTGGTACGTTGTAGAAACTGATTTCTGGTGTCACGTTGAGGGTAGGTCGGACATCTGTGCAATAAGCATCTGTTAAACTCGTACAAGATCTTGGGGTATTCTAAGTCCAAGCCGTCCACAGAATATGTCCCAATGGTCTTTTCGCCTCCTCCGTTTCGTACATGTTGGATTTATTTGTCTTCTTTTTCGCGCTAGTGATGTAGCCAGCGCAGAGGTTTGACCGAGTATCTTCGTTTGACAAAGTTCGCTGTTTGAGGGCGTATAAAAGCCAGGGTGTTTTCGGGCTTGAATCGGTTGCGGTATACTAAGGAACACGCTTTGGCAATGGTGCAGGCTTTTCTCAAAGGATCGATCCTTCCGTATTCAATAAACAGTTCTCTAAATTTTCCATAGCAACGACATAAAGTGTCCATATCGGAACGACAATACTTTAACATTTCTTCCTGAAAGTCGAAAGGGATCCGAGACGTGAGTTTGGTACCTAGCGTAGACAGCTTCTCGTTGTTTGGTGAGTATGTTATCGGGGTCGTCAAAGTGAGCATCAGACAAATGTGACAGAACGGAGTTTTGATTGGCTTCGGTATTCAAAAGTGTGGAAAATATCCTTGAGCCATTTCAGTCATTCCAAATGTTTTAGGCATTTGAATAAACAGCATGGCAAAGTAACTCATGGAACCTTTAAACTGTACTTGGCCTACTTGCATGGAAATGATGAATTCAAGATGACTTTAGGGCGTTAGGTGCTCCGTAACATTCGATGTTCTCTTGGATCCTCATCTCGTCGGTAGGATCTAAGATCCATTGGGCAAAATCGGCCAGCGTGTTAGGTCCCCGAAAGATTTTTTTTGAACCAAGCAGCAATTAGGAATGTGAATGCCGGTCTCTTGCACGCATTCGAAATCGAGAACGATGAAATTCATTTTCTTGTTGGCATCCTCCTCCTCCTCCTGTTTGGATTGATATTTTCGAATGTAGCATTTATGTTCCAAGTCCACGATTTGGCGACAAATGTGACATGGTTTCTTTCCTCGGCAAATGTGCGCCTTGTCACAAGTAGGGCACAATCTCAGCAGCTGCCAAGCACTTTTCAGCTGTTAACCTTGCTTCATGAGATGTTGTTGGTAACATGTAGGGCTGACGAATGTTCACTGACAAGCCGAGCAATGCTTTGTTTTTTTTTTCTTCGTCAACACAGTGTTTAGAGGCTAAACATCCCTGGCATTTCGATCCACAGTGATTGTGTTGCTCTCGATTGCTACATCCATAGTCGCATTTCTGAAAACAGTAACTGTATGCGAGGAATCCTGTGATACTGGTAATGGCTTCGAAATGTTCATCGTGATGATAGACCTGAATGTTTCTTCCGTCTTTGAAATCATTGACTCGTAACAACAGAAGTCCACGCACTACCTGAGGGTCCACATTCAACGCGCAACGTGGGGACAAGACGTCTTGCAATTGTTGCATTTCAGGAATGCCACAGGATGTGTCTTTCAATAGTTCAACTTGTTGCAAGAGGAGTTCTGCTTCTCTTCGTTATTTGATCTTTGAATACCTTTCTAGGATCTTTTCTATTTTACTGTGTCGTTCATGTCGACATACGTTCGTCCTACGACGATGGCTCGGACTAAATACATAATGTCTTGAGTGATGTTAATTTGAACGAGGCTCTTTTTTGTGTTGTGAAGGTCGTCCACCAGTAACACTTTTTGTTTGCGTCCGTCCCCTTTCGGAAGAGAAACCTGGGTTATATAAAGTGTAGCTTTCCATCGGTGATGTGAAACTTGTCGTTGGAGTGCTGGACGTGTTGAATCTTTTCTATAACTTTGGAAGGTCTCACTTCTGCCGTCATGCTGAACTCAATACAAACAGGCGACTTCAGACTGTCGTGATAAATGGAAAGTCTCAAGCGATCGTCTTCTTTGACTTCACATTTTCGTTTCAGTATGGTTAGCAAAATATCCCAGAAATCGGTGATGAAGCATTTTGCTTTCTCCAGCTGTGCGTTTGACTTGAAAACTTTAAACTTCACCGTGGAAGTGTAAGTTGTGGTTCTAAATTTTCTGAAGGAGCGTTTTTCCGTCTCTCCAATGTGAAAAACTTTTCGGGTGATACTGTTTGACTTAGCTTGGCGTAGACTCTCTCGATCTGGTCACAGATGCAGAAGGTGTTGATTCAGACTCACTCATGTTGTCTTCAAAATCGCTAGCATTGATTTGAGCCAAGACTTCAACTCGTATGCGAGGCTATATGTCACGTCTCTGCCTCCTATTTTCTTCTCCGTTCTCAATGAAATCGGGAGATCGTTTCATCTTGATTGCAACTTGTAAATGATTACATTTTAGAAAACCATGGTTCCTATATATAGGGTAAGAGCATTGCATCAGAGTATTCATTCAAATCTCAAGCAGACAAGAAGATGGAAGAGCCAACACAAATCGAACTTCTGTTCAACGCTTTGAGAGGCGTCATACGAAGGTTTACTTCAGAGAAGGCAACTGACTACTCCTCCTCCTTTCGAGATAAAAGCCGCGATACTTGCTATATCTGTCAGAATAAAGGACGTTGGTCTTCAGAATGTCCTCAACGTCAAAGTAAGACAGGCGTAAATAGATACAAAGGTCTAGATACCTGTTACCATTATCAGGAGAAAGGGCATTGGTCTTCAGAGTGCCCTAAGAAGAAATGGGCCCCCTCAAAGGAACAAGAGGAGCTAGAAGAAGATGCACTCTCCGAAAAGGAAGAAGAATTCATGCCAGTCAAGAAAGATAAGAAAAGAAGACGAGAAGAGGAGGAAAAGCCTATACTAGTAAAGAATTTCAGAAAAGTGAGAGACAGTGAGTGAAAGAAGAAGAAAATGAACTTTTGATGATGTGTTGTGAAATTTCTTTGTAACTTATAAGATACACCATAACGAAAAACGTAAGTGTCTCTTGGTTTTGATTTTTATAATAATACACTCAAGCACTGACACACGTATGTCGTGGGAAAAGAGGGATTCAAGTTTTACTTGATTTGGCAAACTTTGAGTAGTCACTCTTTTCGAAAAAGGTGACTGG
>JAECUM010070753.1:0-32333 GCA_016617855.1 Megalonaias nervosa | reverse complement strand
CTCTCTCTCTCTCTCTCTCTCTCTCTCTCTCTCTCTCTTTGTATATAATCCGGGACATATATTAACAAGATAGAATCTTCATACACTAAATGGTCCACATGACAACAGTACTGATCAAAAACATCCGAGGCATTGTTTGGTCCGCATGACAACCGCGCTGATCAAAGATATCCGAGGCATTGCTTGGTCCGCATGACAACAGTACTGATCAAAGACACCCGAGGCATTGCTTGGTCCGCATGACAACAGTACCGATTAAAGACATCCGAGTCATTGTTTGGTCCAAATCGTATGATTTTATTTTAATAAGCCTTTGCAAGCCATGCAAGATATCCATATAACTTGATGTACTCGTACATAATCTATACTATATACAGCCATGTAAGACAGCCATATAACTTGATGTACACATACATGCTCTAAATTATACAGCCATGCAATACACCCATATAATTTGATGTACTCATACATACTCTGTACTATATACAGCCATGCAAGACAGCCATATAACTTGATGTAATCATAGATACTTTATATTGTATACAGCCATGCAAGACAGCCATATAACTTGATGTACTCATACATACTCTATACCATATACAGGTTTCTTGAAAAGGATATCGCTCTTGGCACGCTGAGCGCGTATTTTACCAGCTACTTACACTTTACAGTTACAGTGAGTTAGGTATATTAATATCTAGTTCATGTGTAACACGTGAATCGGTACATGTAATTACCACCATGAAGGCCTTTTCTGTGCGTTGTGTAATTCTGCGCTTAGTCATTTCGTTAAACATTGAATCACGCGTGGTGTTTGGTAGTAAATCCAATTTGTATCAAGAAAGAACGATCGTCCTTTAGTTAAGGAAAGTGATATTCATAAAGTGCACAAAAATATCCCACATTTCTATTCTAAATGCGTATGAAATGTGATTTCTAAATGTCAACATGAAGACCCACTCCATGACCTTCTTGAACTTGTAACCCAGAAAAACCTATTTACTATTTATGTTTTACAATCATAGAAATACATGCATTATTTAAAATATAGAAATGTTTACCTTAGAACAATACTGCATCTTAGTCCAAGTTTCTAAATTTGCAGGTTGTCCTACACCTACTTTATCGTCTGTTATTCAACTTGTCAACTTGCCGCTCGAACGGATTCTCAAGTCTCTCTCTAAATTCTTTGGGGGTTTTCCGCATAAACGAGGCGATGTAAACATTATATCCTATTCATTGGTGTGTCTCTTCAACATAATAGCTTATTTTTATTAAAAAATGTTGAACTTTCTACCAATTTAGTTTTACAAGATCGGTTTTTTTTTGCTTAATATATCTTGCCATTTATTGGCATTGTTACGTTGAATTTTGTAAAACCAGCTATAAGCCAGATCTAATCCCTATGCTGAAATGCTGACATAAAAAGTCCAAAGTAATGCATTTCATTTCCATAGTCGATGCATAAACATTACAGCTTTTCAAAGCCATACACATAATAGGCTGACATATCGCAAGTCAGGAAAACACAGGAGTGATATCCCGTGTGTCCAAAATTAATATTATTCTGAACAGAATATTCTGGTGACGATTGCTGCTTTTCAAATGGTAAGCATTTCAGTATTTTATTTTCGTCAATCGGTCAAATTTGGTATGCTTTTTGCGTCAATATTGGTGAGGGAAACCGTACAGGCGCAGAAAAGTCGGACAGAGGTGTTAAAGTACTGAGGTATACGACTGAATATCATTTTGGACCCTGTTTTAATGTCCCTAGCCACAATACTGTGAAATTCCCCAAACTACCAATCCTCCCACCCTGAACTTGAGATGAACAAAATAGAAGATACGTGACACATTATCTGTCTTGCTAGTAGAATGAGACAGTAGAACTTCAGATGAAATCTTTTACCGGTACAACACGTTAATGTATTCAGTGAACAAGCTGAATCAAGATTTATGTATTACACTATTGTTGAGGTATGTCAATCGTGTTAGACGACAATTAGCCACCAAAACGTTCTTAATTCTTTTCAGTCCATGTGTTTGTCTATTGTCATATTTTCATATTTCACCAGCTATGTGTTGTCTGACGTCATCATGTTTCTATTCGGGTAGACGATTTGGGTAGGCCCACGTGAGATCTTTGATTTATTGTTAATCTCAAAGTTAAGGGCAATTTCTTCAATAAGGGCCCCAGATGTCCGAGTGGTCTGGGTCGCTTGCTTTTACAGATCTCGGCCAGCGTGGGTATGTGAGAAGCTTGCCAGTAGTTTCCCATGGGCTCTGTGGTTCTTTCCGGTATTTTTACGAGTTCCTCCACCAGATGTACTGGCCGTCATGTATGGCCTATCATGTGTGCAAAATGGTTTAATCAATTCCTTTCAGTTGAAACCCGTCCTATCAATAACTGTTTGATTATACTGACCTTGTGCAAAGGCAAACTATTCATTACTTCTAAAGGACGTAACTAAGAAGTCCACATACTATTACATTTGCGCTAAATAATATGTTTCTTACACTTTACATCAAACTGTAGACTGTTGTTCTATTTGTAAACACATGGTGACAAACATGTATTGTACATTTTGGAAGGATGCAGAGGAAATGGCTTATACGGACAGTACGATGCAAATTCATGTAGATCAATGCTAAATTTGCAACTGACAAATCCCTCATACATGGGAATTGGTGATGCTTACTTATGAATAAAGTATATGTCAGACATGTCTTAAGTGTTTCATGCTGATTCCAAAATACTATGTGAAAGTAGATTTTAAGACCCATATATACAAACTGGTAGAAAAAGCGGAGTACATGTAGTAATACCTTATTAATGTAATCGTTGTTATAATCATCGTCATTTGAGATGATTTCATTATAGCTGTAGCATCACCGGGAGTAGTATCAGTAGCAGTTGTTGTTTTTATAATGGTGGGGGTTTTGCGAGGAGAAGGAAGGAAGAAAAAGGGGAGAAAGAGGATTTCAACCCATACTAGTTGTATCTGATGGACAAACGGAGAGAAAGACAGATAGGTGCAAGTACTGCAGTTACTGAGGTCAAATAAATAACTGAAAGACGTGTATGTTAACTTTGGAGTTTTGCGTTGATAACTGGGCCCTTACTCATTCTTCCCCGTTCGCCTATTTTATTTTCTGTACATTACATGATTGCATCCGCTTGAGCAAACCACATGAAAGAGGTATATATTGCAAGATAAACATAAGCTAGTCGGGTCAGGTAAGCTATTTACGACCTAGCTCGTTGCTGTATGCTTATGACATTCTCTGCTGTGTTTGGTTGGTTTGTTTATAGCAACATGATTTTGCACAGAGAGCGTAGAAGAAATACATGGTGTAAATTCAGGAAGGTTGGATGTTGAGGGATTTATATAAACTCTGTAAGTATCATTCTTCTTGATATGATTATATAATTGCGCAAATACAAGTTTATATTACCTTTGTTTACGGGGGGGGGGGGCTATTATTTAGTCAATATATTTTGCAGGTATCAGTCTAACTAAACTCTTACACGTGTTTTTACAATTACTAGAATTCGTATCTAGTCACTGTATCAAGTGCTATTGGAATTACATTACTGTCGAAGGAATTTATTTTATGGTAATGACACAGATGCATAGCATGTTTGAGATCAGAAAAACTTAACTGTAGGACGGTGTCTGATAAGCAATCTGGTGCACACATTTGTTAAAATGAAAATAATATTTTAAAAGGATTTTAAATTTTGTCGGAGGGGGGAATAAGATAAAACAGGGTTAGGGACCCCTCCATAAATACCAGTCTGAAAATAAAGTCTCTAGGCGTTCGTATGGTTAGCCACGTACATGTAAGTATGCCCTTTTCATCGTCTATAATCAACTACGTCCTATTTCTCAATGAAATAAGTTATGCATTAAAATAGATCTGATCCTGTTCATAAATGAACCCTCTAGACTGATTGAAAAACCGCACTAAGGACGACGGACGACAGACGCACGGCCATACCATGAAGTTACTTGATTTCCACTAGGTAAACTAAAACAAATGCTTGAATACTCTTTCCCACTTTGTTTGCAACGTAATAATATACGGTGTTTTTATTGGTACATGCACCATGCACATATTCTAGACTTATTTTGGCTGTTATTGGTTTGAAGTTTATTGCCACAATATAGCACACGATAGGTTACACATGGCGGCCTGTATAAAGGGTGGAGGAAAAACCTCGGTAAGAACTACCGAACCACGGAATGTTACTGGCAGTTTTCTCACATATCCACATTAGCCAGCCCGATACCTACGCAGACAGACGTGAGATGGTGGTGATCTATAAAGACGGGAGCTATTGGCCACTGGTCAACTAGGGACCCCCTCTAATTTTGGTATTCTATAATAGTAAATATTAATGTATGCCTACGACATTGTTCTTTCACACACAAATTGATATCCCTTGGATAATTTCTAAATTTAACAGTAGCTATTCCTTGAGTTCGACTGGACGTTTGCTGTCTATCTTTTGCAGCCCAGGCCTAATATCGTCACTGTATTAGGTTGACAACTTACTTCACCTAGGCTCAATACGTTTGTATCGACATTCCATTGAAAAGATACGATGGCCACTGTAAGATCACAAGAAGCTATTTGCAGAATAGTCGAAGATAGGATTCTGGAACTAGAAACGGAAGGTATGTAATAGATAAGTCATATATAACATCCTAGATGATTTTTACTAACACATCAATACGTATGCATGGTGTTCCAAAATGACTAAACACAGTAGGTGGAAATTATATCATATCATCAACGTTTCAATAAGCCTAAATTTAGATAACATAGTTCTGTCTGATTTGTTACTTAAGGTCTTTTAAAGGCAATGAAATCTTTCAGTATATTTCCATATCTGGTGCGTGGGAAAACAATACCCGTTGACAACAGTGGTCCGACTGTGAGAATGGATGTAAAATGATAATTATAATTCAGCATAACGACAGTGAATATCTGATTACTGTTTGAACTGTCTTATATTATCATTGTTAAAATGTGTCATACGTAGTTTAATACAATTTGGTATTTGAAAGAATAATAAATAACTGATTTATCCTCTACTAAGTCGGATATTCATCATCAGTATTAATTTCAGTTTTTACTTCTAATGATGATAAAGTTACGGTTTTAGTATGCCCCTTTAATATGCTGTATTAGTTATAAACATAAGATACATTTTCAATGGTGATACTATTAAGAAGGGAGAAATTATGACAGTTTCTACAATGTCAATCAAAGCAATGGATGAGTTCCATTTGCACAAGTAAAACCGACAGGAACACGATTATATTTGTGTCGAAATGTTGCTTTGATTTGATTAGCATCACCAGAAATACAAAGTTAAAACCAGACAGGTATTCACTTTATTCAGCTCTCAAAAACCGAATACAGTGTTGTAATCCCATGGTGTTATTTTCCATCCAATTATGCAACGGCCCAATGGGGTTTGTTGGTGTGACGTGATATGATATAGGTTTATTGCCTGCTGTAACATGTTTTCATAGGGAACGTGTGTACCCTTGTATAAATTCACTTATTATGCATAGCTTTTGTGGGATAACATAATCTACCCTAATAAACAGATATAACTTGATCGACCCTAATGGTTAGTCACATATAGTATGATCCATCCTAATGGTTAGACATGGACAGCATGATCTACTTAACTGGTTAGACACGGATAACATCACCCATCCTAATGGTCAGACATAGATAAAATGATTCACTCTAATGGTTAGCCTCAGTGAAGTAGCATTTAGAAGTAAAGTTTTATTTCAACATCAGGTCCTTGATAACATCACACATTGAAATTAAACAGTGTGTACAAAAGAATGCAACAAACGAAGGAGTTTGCATAATAATAAAAACAAATACACTTACATGTGTCTTCACAATCCCCTAGACACAATACAAATTAGCTAGGAAAATAATAACAAGTCAGGCACATATTGTTACTTACATTGTCAAAAGCATGACATGTTCAAAAATATAAACATATTGTGCAAACTGTAATAAAGCAATTACAGACAAGAACACATGTACACTTTTGTTCATGAAGTATATAATACAATACTTGTCTCTTAGCTTTATTTTCATGTATGCAAAGTTTTTAACAAACAGCTTTCTTTATATTGATTTGACAATGACCGTTATTAAGTCTTTAATGCATAATAATAAATGATTTATTTTGATTAGAAATCCACCTTACCAGACTTGTGTATTTATTGCATTAGGGCACGTGGATCCAGACATTTTACACACACAGAGTTCATACGATATTTTAACTCTATGATTAGAAGAAGCTTTCTGACAGATATTCTAGGTTTTGTGAATTATTCAGAAGCGACCCAGTCTAAGAATTACATAGAGGTCGTGTTAAACTTAAGCAATCAGCAACAGAAAAGAAGACAGGAAAGAATTAAAAAAATCGTCAATTTTTATGGTTGCTCAAGTGCAAAGTTAAGACCATGCAAATTAAGCAACGTAGGAAAACCAACATGCATGTTGTAAGATAAAAAATGTACATGATGATAATGATGTTGCTGTTGTTTAAAGTTACACTTGTCATTATTATTATTATTATTATTATTATTATGTATTAATAGATAGTTAAAATTCTAGTTACTATATTAATTTTACATACTAAAATGTGCTATACACATCAGTAACAACGATCTCAAAGAAAAAAAGCTTTACTGTCTATTTTGCTAGACGATTTAATTATTGTGCTAAAATTCATAGTTCATATTTTTTTAACAGAGTGACACGTAAGTGTATGCAGACTTGTAACTGAATATCGTAACGTGGATTAGGGTACAGATAAGTCCAGTAAGTGTTTGTAAGCAAACATTTATGTTCGATGCAAATACACGAAAACTGATAAACTTTCTCAGAAACCTTTACAAACCTTTTTACATGATCGATCATTCTCACCACAAAGAAATCCATTAATCGAAGTAATAAATAATGTGACATATAATGTATTGATTATTTTATTTTTCAATTCAATTTCATTATATCACAAATGACGTTAAATTGATCATATTGTACATTACATTTTTCCAGTTCTAAATTTAAACTCCTCCTTCATTGGAGCCGCAGCGACATTAGTCAGAATTTATTTCTTTCTGTTATCCAATAATCTTGATGCACTGACTGGATAATGAATATGCACGGGAAACTCCACTTGCAAAACCATAAATGTGTTCCATTTTGATTTATGTATTACATTTTCTTCAATTCCAACTTGAAGCTCCTCCTTCGTAAACGCCGCTGCGAATAAGGTGCGAAACGTGATGCTCACTAAATGACAAAATAAACTATACCCAGAACAAGTGCATGCTACTACAAATCAGTTTTAAAAAACAAATCGAAAACAATATTTCTAAAATGTAAATAACGGTTGTACTGCCTATCCAATATATAATATCGCGCGAGGCGCATGATCAGAGCAATGAACTTCATGGATTAGACCGAATTTCCTCTGTCTTTGAAATCGTTTTGTTATTTGCCTATTGCCTATTGCCGATGCAAACAAAAATCACATGCTGAAGAAAAACTAATATTTGTCAGAGCTTTTTTTTGCTTTGTTAACCTCGATGTTCGCCAACACTTTCTGAAAATATTGTTCTCCTCCATAGTGAAGTTTTGACCAAATCGCCTTCTTAGTCAACTACCGAAACTATTTTCAAAATTTTAACTCCGTTCCAAATCTTTCACTTAACATTCTGAAACCCTAAACGTATCACATTTATACTCCTGTATTCAATTGTTTACCTGGGCCTAGTTTTGAGATTAGTCTTAATGAGTAGGTAATATTTGAGAGTACGAGAGCACCAGTGAAATTTAAAATAGAACACAGTGCAAATTAAATGAAAGTATTCATTACTTAATTCAAATGCCACGTCTCTGATGCATAACTAAATAAATGCTGGATCTCTTTCCTTCAACTAGTGATCTCGTCCTCTCATGTATAGTTCCAACTTGCGCGGATTCTTAAAAATAAATATCCCTTGTTTTTGTTGTTTTCGTTTTTTTTTTGTTTTTTTTTCTCGGCCAAGAGAGGGTAGGTAAAGACTTTATGTATGGTACATACCTTTAGGAATCACGGTACTAATTCAGTTCCCATAGTAAACCTATGCAAACTCCATGATATTAACAATTGAAAAACTTAACATTTTTGAGTGCTTATGATCAAACCTATATTTATCAGTATAGATGAAACCTGGAAGTCAGCTTCTGTGCAGAGGAAAGGATATGAGCCGCGGCAATTTCTGGACCTGCATATGTTTGAAACATGTGCTTTCAATTCCGCACCAAAGAGTCTGGTGCTATTTTTAGTAATGAGTGTTCCAAACTCAAGACTGTTAAAGGACTGAAATTCCATCAATAAAACAATGTCTCTAAATTTTTTTCACTTTCAACTAGGATAAGGTCTCAAAAGATTCTTTTTTTCTAAAACAAAACTTACATTTTTAACCAGTCCTGGTCAGCCAAACCCGTATATACTCTATTTAATGTTCACCCATTTCTAGGCTGGTTCCCATTTTTCAATACCATTAGTACCGTGTGTCCTATATCCACCCTTGATTTTCTTGACAGCCCTAGGAATAGTAGTTCAATACATAAGTAAGCAATGTGCATAGTTCTGCTTGTCAAAGATTACATTAGTGAATATTAAATTATATTGCAAGTTCATCTTCACCTAAAGAGCAATGGTGCATTTCAGGCAACATTTAAATATTTGAGCTTTATTTAAGAAAATAAGAAAAAAATACTAAAATAAAGATATTTAAAATGAGTCATCTTTTTTAATATCACAATTTATTTCTCTTCAATTTAATACTGAAATATATTACCAGCCTTGTCATATTATGTAACTAATGAGTAGAAAGTCAAGTGACCATCTATATGTACATGTATTATTACAGACAAAGATAATTAAATGACAAAAATTACCTTAAATTCCTCCCTGAGGACATATAATTTAAAATTAAAGTAAGGTAGACATAAGCCCATTAAAATGCAAAATATAAAGTTTCAAAACATTCACTGAAAGAAATTAGTTGGATGCAAAGTCATGAGAGGTCATTCTCATTAAGCATGGTGGAAGAGATCTAAGTGATCATATCTGAAGCATTATGTTTCAAAACACAACTAGGAAATATCATATTGCTTACTATAATGTCTCTATAAATGGTAAATTGTATAAATTTTATATATGTATTGCTAAGATATGAACCAAAGTGCAAAAGACTCCACCTAACATAGTCAAATCTGCACCCTGTCCCCCCCCCCCTCACACCCCCCTTCTTGGCAACAGTTGGTATTCTGAATGTGTGTTTAATATCCCATTGAAAGTCACTCTGTGGTTTACAAAAGGTATTAATTTTGCTTGATATCCACAAACAGAACCATACGATTGCATGTATAGTAAAGTTAATTGCACCTACATATGTGGAGTCACTGTATTGCTGGAGCTGTCTTTAGGAATCACGGTACTAATTAACAATCCAATAACTTAAAATTTTTGAGTGCTCATGACCGAACCTATTTTTATCAGTATAGATGAAACCTTTCAACTAGGATAAGGTCTCAAAAGATTCTTATTTTCTAAAACATAACTTACATTGTTAACCAATCCTGGTCAGCCAAACCCGTATATAATCTATTTAATGTTCACCCATTTCTAGGCTGGTTACCATTGGTACCGTGTGTCCTTTATACTCCGCAGCCGTCTTCAAAAGCTAATTCTCTTCAGTCCAGGGCCAAATTTAAATGGAGTTTTCGTTCAAAGATGTATTAAGAAGAGTAGCTGGTCTCAAATGAAAATATAGGAATCTGATATCCAATATGGCCGCACCAGCTGCTTTAAATATATTGGTATTACCAGCTGCCATTTAAAAGTATTGGTTATATCTGCATGGGGTTTTCACTGAAAAATGTCTTCTAATATTTAGTTGGTCCTAAATAAAGATGGTACCGATTTGATGTTCACTGTCTTTTTATTGCCACTCCTTCTGAGTTAAGGAGACTTTCTACTGTCTTGCTGGTCCTGAACAAAAAACTGTTCGCTTGCACGGACAGAATGGCCACCACAGCAGCCATCTTACAAATATCGATATCGCTACTCCTTTTTAACATTGCCCTTAGTAGCCGAGTGGTCTAAGGCGCTAGCATTTATAGATAACTCATATCTCACTTCTGTCCCCTTGGATTCGATTTTCGGATAGGCCAACATGGGTACGTGAGAAGGCTTGCCAGTACCTTCCCAAGGGTCTGTTGTCCTTCCCTGAGTCTTCTTAATTTATTCCTCCACCAAATATACCGGCCACCATATATAGCCTATTACGTGCTGAAGAAAAAGAGCGTCAAACCCACAAGACCACAAACTCCTCTTTAACAGGTGGTCTAATCCACATATCCTGCCTCTTGTTATGACATCTATTTGATATATAAGAAATGGTGCCTATCTGACATCTAATATGACCGCCACAATTATCATCTTGAAAATGTTGTTATGGTCACTACTCCCGAATGGACATGGGATTGTCACTAAAATATCTCTTATAATATCCAGCCAGACCTTCAGAACGGAAAATCATATCAACTCGAGTTTCTACCAAATGACATCGTACGTTATCGTGTTGGTCCTAACTGAGAATGGTTCCAGTTTGACATCCTGTATGTCCAACATAGTAGCTAATTGAAAATCTTTTATAGCCGAGGAATATCAAAGCTTAAAAGAAGAAACGGTGTCTTTAATTTCTGGAGGTTATTTTAGACTAGTGGAGTGTCTGCCTTTCCATAAAAAACGCATACAGACTTCCAGCAGTACCAGTCTTTAAGCATGGTACACTGTAGGATTCAACTGAAATACAATAGCATGGTACATTGTAGCATTCAACTGAAATGCAATAGCATGGTACACTGTAGTCTTCAACTGAGACGCAACAGCATTGTACACTGGACCATTCAACAGAGATGCAATTGAATGGTAAACAGCAACATTCAAATGAGATACAATATCATGGTACACTGTAGCATTCAACAGAGATACGATAGCATGGTATACTGTAGAATTCAACTGAGATGCAATTGCATTGTACACTGTAGAATTCAACTGAAATGCAGTAGCACTGTACACTGTAGCATTCAACTGAAATGTAATAGTATGGCACACTATAACATCCAACTGAGATGCAATAGCATAGTGCACTGTAGCATTCGACTGAGATGCAATAGCCTGGTATACTGTAGCATTCATCTGAGATGCAATAGCAAGGACCATTGTTGCATTCAACTCAAATGCAAAAGTATGGTACACTGTAGTATTCAATTGAGATGCAATAATATGTACACAGGACCATTCAACTGAGATGCAGTAGCATGGTAAACCGTATCATTCAAATGAGATCCAATATCATGGTACACTGTAGCATTCAACGGAGATACGAAAGCATGGTACACAGTAAAATTCAACTGAGATGCAATAGACTGGTACACTGTAGCATTCAAATGAGATGCAATAGTATGGCACTGTAGCATTTTACTGAGATGCAATAGCATGGTGAACTGTAGCATTCAGCTGAGATGCAATAGCCTAATATACTGCAGCATTCAACTGAGATGCAATAGCATGGACCATTGTTGCATTCAACTGAAATGCAATAGCATTGTATACTGTAGAATTCAACTGAGATGCAATAGCCTGGTACACTGTAGCTTTCAACTGAGATGCAATAGTTTGGCACACTATAGCATTCAACTCTGATGCAATAGCATGGTGCACTGTAGCATTCAACTGAGATGCAATAGCCTGGTATCTTGTAGAATTCAACTGAGATGCAATAGCATGGTACACTTGACCATTCAACTGAGATGCAGTAGCATGGTAAACCGTATCATTCAAATGAGACGCAATATCATGGTACACTGTAGCATTAAACGGAGATACAATAGCCTGGTGCAATTTAGCATTCAACAGAGATACAATAGCATGGTATCCTGTAGAATTCAACTGAAATGCAATAGCATGGCACATTGTAGAATTCAACTGAGATGCAACAGCATGGCACACTATAGCATTCAATTGAGATGCAGCAGCCTGGTACTCTGTGGCATTCAACTGAGATGCACACTGTAGCATTTAATTCAGATGCAATTGCATGATGCACTGTAGCATTCAACTGAGATGCAATAGCCTGGTATACTGTAGCATTCAACTGAGATGCAATATCATGGACCATTGTTGCATTCATCTGAGATGTAATAGCACGGCACACCATAACATTCAACTGAGATGCAATAGCATGGCACACTGTAGCATTCAAATGAGATGCAGTAGCATGGTACACTGCAACAATAGTAAGACTGTACAAATCAAAGAGGACGACCATTAAGCCTCAATATTCGTTTTCACGTATCCCCTTACCCCCACCCGGGTCAGCATATGAAAATTTGTGTTTCGATATATTAAATGATTATCTCGTTGAATATTGTTGCAGTATAAAAGAACATTGCAACTTTAAACCGAAATGCAGAGCCAGTTGTGTGTGTGGGTGGGTGGGTGGGGGGTTTGCACTGGTTAGTTATTTTTTAAAGTTTTCACCTTTACTTCCTATGTGAAAATGGCATTACTTTTGTAAATACATTGGTCTTACATGCATAGATGACTAGGTGCATATCACTGCTATATCTTCCTTAAATGATGTTTGACTGACATTATAGTCTCCTCATGCTTGCAGCAACATCTATTTGATTTTCATTGCTCTTTATCTGCTTCCAAATCTGGTAAACATGCTGGCAGCATTTGACATTGTATTTGTTTATCAGCATCTTTTGAGATAGAGTTAGAATCAACTTCTTATTTTTAAGTATTATGTCAGTTACTTTTCATGTCATTTATTATCATACAAGGACCCTGCTGACATCGTAGTAGCCATATCACGTGTTTTCATGTATGCCATTTTGCTTTCTAAATGTGACGTCATGTATTACCATACTAGAACATTGCTTACTTTGTAGTAACCATATCACGTGATTTTATGTGTACAATTTTTCTGTTTCACTGTCATGGTCTTTTGTGTGTCTTATCATTGTTTCTAAATTTGATGTTGATGGATTTACTTCTGTTTTCTATCTTGCTTTTTGATCAATACAAATTTTCCTGACTTGCATCTTTTCACATCATTTTGGTTTTACATCTTTACTCTTTAGGAAAGCGTTATCTTTCAAAAACTAAGTCCTTATTACTGCTGCCCATATATTTTATTGCCGCAATTTATTTTAAAGGAATAATGTTTTCTTCTCGGTGGCGCGTAGTTTCTAACTCGATCTTGTAAAATTTATCATGTCCCACCCAGTTACATTATCATGACGCCAGGCCGACCAATCCTAACACTAACCTCTTAATGCTGAATGCCAAGCAAGCTAGATGCTTGTACCATTTTTTTATATAAATCTTTGGTATGACTCGGCCGGTGTTCGAATGCGCGACCATCGGCATCCGAGGCGGACGCTAAGGCCACCGAAGCTTTCGGTTGGCACTGATGATTTCAGCCTTAAAAATCGTGCTACAAGGGTTGACGCTGCTAATTTCAATGCTAGCAATCTTCCCATCAGGATTGATGTTGCTTATTTCAAAGTGAGTAATCGTACTATCGGGGTTGACGCTACTTATTTCAGTTTTAACAATCTTGCTTTCAGACTGAAGCTCCTTATTTCAATGTTATCATCACTGAATGTTACGTGTTAGGGCAAATCAAATCCCATACAGGTGGTCATTGTTAACTAGTTCATGTAACTAGTTTATGTGCGCACGTTCTATTACCGCTTGACTGCATTTCTGTGCTAAGCCACCAAATCAAATCAAAACCGATATGATTAATTATTAGTGTTTTAAGGACACACGGCACTGATTGTATGCAAAAATGGGAACCAGCCTGGAAATGGGTGAATATAGAGTATATATATATATATATATATATATATATATATATATATATATAGGTTTGGCTGGGCAGGATTGGTTTTAATAATGTAAGTTATGTTTTAGGAAAAAGAATCTTTTTGAGAGATTATCCTAGTTGTAAGTGAAAACAAAAATAATAAAATAAAATAGAGACATTGTGTTATTGATGGAATTTCAGTCCTTTAACAGTCTTGAGTTTGGAACACTCATTACTAAAATTAGCACCTGACCTTTTGGTGCGGAATTGAAAGCACATGGTTCAAACACATGCAGGTCCAGAAAATGCCTCGGCTCATATTCTTTTCTCTACAAAAAAGTTGACATCCTGGTTTCATCTATACTGATAAATATAGGTTTGATCATGAGCACTCTGAAAATTTTAAGTTATCCAATTTTTAATCGCACGGTGTTTGCATAGGTTTACTATGGGAACTGAATTAATACCGCGAGTCCTTAAGCGGCGTTGTTGTACTGTGTTTATTCAGACCAGTTCCTCACATACGGCTCACTCTGAATTTATTCAAGCGATAAGTGTAATTAAATTAATAAAAGGAACTTTGCCAACATTAGTGTTGGTTTCCTTATTGAATCAATCAAATGACAGGAATGATTCTTTACGTTTTAACTAATTATACAAAAAAATAATGCCCGCGTGCGATATTGCGTTTAAACAGAAACAATTACGCTAATTAATGAGCTGTCTCTGTCAGTTTAAACGACAAAATATTTGTTATGTTCACTTCAGAAGTAGTTGTCAGCCAAACTGACTTTTACTCGGTGGATCAAATAAGTTTACTTAAATTATTTTCTTAACGACGGTAATGAGTAAGATTCGGAGAAGAAAACTTCACGTGAAAGTGGAGAGATAAAAGGTAAGACTGCCACGGAGTACGAGGTAACTGTTTCTCCAAAGATATGTAAGCTTGAATCCATGGAATCAAAAAGTGTCAAATATAACATAATTGAAAGACAGAAATTTTCAGCCGCATTTTGCTGATTCTTCTCCCTAAAATGAATTTATTGACTTAGTCGGAAAGATGTTTTGCAGATATTGTAAACAATATCCCAAACTGGCACAGGTTGGAAATTCAAGCAGTATATTTGTTAGTGACTACATGCACCTTTCTCACGAGAAGGCAGGTCTGATGAAATATGGGATGGAAAACTTGCAGGTTTTTCTCACTCATCTCGAACATATTTTCAAAAGGAAGATCATCCTGGCATTCATCAGCAGTAGTTAGAATTCAAAGCGGAAACGAAGGCATACAAGGAGTCACAGGATCCACCTGATGACATTCTTGGAACACTTTTAGTGAACACTCCACCTTCTCTCAGATTGTTATGCAAACTGCTAGAAATCATTTTTGTTATAAATCTTCATGTTTTCTAAAACGTTGCAAAATACCGTTTTTGTTTGACATTGACAAGTCAACATGTTTATTCTCCTGAATGTTATTTGCTAACACAGCAAGCCTTGACCAAACCCTTATCCCATCCAGTTTAGTAACACAGCTAGCCTAGTCCAAACTCTTATCCAAGCCAATATTGTAACACAGCTAGCCTTGACCAAACTCCCATCCCATCCAAACTTGTAACAGCTAGCCTTGACCAAACTCTTATCCCATCCAACTCTTGTAACCCAGCCAGCCTTGACCAAACTCTTATCCCATCCAAACTTGTAAGCAAATACACAGTATCTCTTAATACTGTAACGAGCTAACCCCATGGACTTCAATTTTCGTTTCGTTATTTAATATTTCGTTTCGTTAAAGTTTATGTTCTATTTTAAATGTTTGGCGGGCTTTGTAACGCTTCTAACGTCTTAGTTTTGGGTCACGTGATTCCGCCTAGGTATATATACGGACCAACTGTGGCTGCTAATGTGGTGTGTTAGGAAGCAGTATAGTGTTAAAACCTCCCCTGCAAGTGTAGCAGTATAACCACCCGCCAGAGCAAGCATATTTGGTCGTATTTTGTTGGACAGTAGAGAGCCAGGCCAGGGAATCGGAAAAGAGTATGGACAAGGTCTTTCGTCGACCAAAAGCCCGGCGCCACAAGGTTCGTCCAAGAAACGCAGAGGTCTTGTGGTAATACACGTTTTGTTGACTGAGGAGAACTCTTCTTTCATCATTTCGCACTGTCGTCTCTCTCTCTGTCGATCTCGATCAGAGAACGACGCGACTCTGCGACACAGTCGGCGACTCGGGGACAGCCCTGCCACCAAGTCGGCGACCAGATTAAGACCAGTCGGCGACAGGAGGAAGACCAGTCGGCGAATCTGCGACCAGTCTGCAACCAGTCGGCGAATCTGCGACTAAGTCGGTGACCAGAGGAAGACCAGTTGGCGACCCCGCGACCAGTCGGCGACCCTGCGACACAGTCGGCGACTGCGACCAAGACTGCGACACAGTCGGCGACAAGAAGCCAGGAATAAGACGGTATCCCGCTGAGGTAGAAATCTGTCACACTCTGGAGTGCCAGTCCTCAGACAGATTCAGCGGGATATCAATTCAAATACAAGACCTATTCGAAAGGACCCGAGATAGCGAGACTCGGGGCAGTGTAGCCGTGGCAGTGTTCCGCTACAATACTAAGATTGCTGTTTTTATGTTTAACTCGTGAAATATTAACATCACCTCTCGATAACAAAAACTGAATATGTCACAATATACTTTGTAGTCATGACTATAATGTGCATGATATTTCATGCTATTTTCTATTTAACGCAAAATGAAGAGTATTATTTTCGTCTAGGAACTAGAGCGTCTTCTTGTAACAATATGAGTAGTCAATATCTGAAATCTCGCTATGGTCACGTGACATGGTATGGATTTATGGGTTTGATTTTGTTTTGTTGGTGAAAAATATGTGATCCTGAAATGCCCCTGATATTGAAGGGAGTTCCACAACTTTTAAAAAATGTTAAGTTCTCTAGGAACTTGAGTCTTTTCTTTAACAAAGGAGTGATCCAGGGTTCGAGCTTATTTTGAGTAGAGAATTTCTAGACACTGCATCAACGCATTGTAAATTTATCTATGGATTAAACCTTACGTCAAAAAACAAAATAATAAACTTAAAACCGTATTACTTATTATTCTAAAATCTTAAACGGACAATCAATTTTCTACATATTCCTTTCCACTCTATGCTTAATATCCGTCGGAGCTCTGGGTGACGACTAAGATTTAGATGACTGTATTTTGGGAACTGCAATCGGCACAGCGGTTCCAGGTACCATCCTTTCAGTATAAAAATGAGAGCGTTTAGCACCTTGAATCAAAGGAACAGGTCAATGTATTCTTAACATACAAAACAACTAAAACAACTATGGTAACATATGTTAGCAATTTAATCGGCGTACCTATAATTTTTAAGTTAGGCGAAAATATCGAAGTTCTATATGTCATTATTAGTGAAAATATTTTATATCAAATATTGCTGAACATAAGAAAAATAAAAATTCCAATGTGTGGTATCATTAATATTTTTTCAATTTGTGATAATATAAATTAAAAAGTACAATCATATGTGATGACTGGTAAATGAAAGTAAATGGCAGAGAAGCTTTAACTAGCACGAGGAAATGACGAAAAAACTTTTCCAATTATTTGCAACGTCAGCATATATTTTAATAATTAGGAAGAAGATTCTAATATCTTGTATTTAAGTGAAGATGGAAGAAAAGAAATAAAAATTACATTCTGTTGCAAAAGAAACAAAATGAGAAAAAGAAAAGTGTACTCGACAGAAACATCGTCTATTGTGGAATGTTGGTAACGTGTATGGAGTATCTAAGTGTATGATGTAACGAGTTCTGTAGCCAAATACATTAGGCCATTTTCTTCAATTTTACATATCAGCGCAAGTTTGCGCACAAAATGTTGGCAAGTTTAAAGCGTATGAAAACCTTCTGCATTCCAAAAGCATATCTCTTAGAAAATTTCGTACGTATGAGAAAAGAATTTGCGTAAGCTACTCTTTTTTCTGACTATAGAAATGAGTATATGCACAGAACAGTTTTTTTCTGTAACTCAAATTACCCCCATCACATTCAATCACAATATATCTGATAGTTCTTGGGGAAGACACGTTACTGAAGTTGTCTGAGGATTAAATAACCACCATCGGTAGGCGTATATGGAATTTAAATTACAAACTCGCACTCCCACCCCATCCTCTCTTAACTATTTTTATGAATTTAGGTTACAACAACAAACGACTGACGTTGAGACGAAGTTCAACCACAATACAACCGATGGTTTGTTTTACTTGTATTTGTTGTGCCTTATAAATGTATAACACCAAATCAAACCAAACAAGTATTTAGAAAAATGTGCAGATGGTTTTGTAAACAGAAAGTGTACTGACCTTTACTTTGCTACACAATATCATTTTCTAGAGACAAACAAATATGCTTAATATAATAAAGAAGAATGAGAGGAACATTGCTTTTCACGCACATTTTGATATTAAAACATGGAAATCATGAATCATGCCCTCTGCTCACAAGACATACCTGAAAACACTTTCCAACTGCATAATAAATACAGTTTCAGTTAATAGAAAAAGCCTTCTCCCTTCCCTAAAAAAAAGGGGACAGGTAGGATAAGACTAACCGTAACAACAACAACAACAACAACAACAAATACAATATCTGCAAGAAAAACAACTGGAACTATCTTCCACCTCATCAGCACAACAGCAACGTTACGAAAATAACAGAACTAACGATCATCGTACATGACTGACATAACAACGATGATGATGAGGACAGTAATCATTCAGTGGCAATGACCATATATCATGCCGCTTGTTACGATTACGTTAATGAATAACTTGATGATGATGAAAATAACGATGATGATGCCATTTATTAAAAGGATCCTCAACCATTATTTCGATACCTACACGTAAATCTAAAATTCAGATTATTTGTTCTTTTTAAAATGTACAATCCAACCTATGAATAAACACTGTAAGTTACACCTGACGACCCCATGACCTTGGCCTTCGATTGTACTGAGAATAACGGTCACAGAAAAGAATATGCCACTGGACAAAATCACACCTTTGATAAATGCAGCACACTCAGTTTAGAACTTTAGATCGCGTATAGTGCATACCGTGGCGTCTTTTGCATAAATGGAAGATTTTTCAAAATATGTTAGTTGAATAAGCCACGAATTCTTTTCTTACGGCGATGGAACACAAGACTTTAGATGCTATAAGGTTGAACGCCCACACGTCACTACATACCGATGACGTCACAATGAAGTCAAAACAGAGAATGGTTCCCTGTCGTACATTTACATTATGTTACATATGCAACGAAATCGTGACCTTTCCCTATTTAAAACGGTCACGGATACTGTAACTAATGTAAACAAAATGGCCGAAGTGCGCAATGCTATCGGATTTTCCATGTACTGATTTAAATGAAATCAAAATTATTATTTTTTTATTGGAAATAATAAGAGAAACTTTAAATCTAATATTGCACAGTTCAATGTTGTAATTGTTTTACTTAGGGAATGTGTTTGAAAAGGAATGCAGCTCTGGAACACTTGATACAAGAAATGGCGTTCGGGATGGAAATAAAATGGTCATGTGATAATTATCTAATGAAAATAGCTTGTTAACACATTGGAAGTGTCACGTTTATACTGCTATGCATTGTAGCACACAAAATGTTTTACCTAATAACTTCCTTTTGTTTTATGTAACCACCCACCCACAAATCTGCAATCAATGAACATATGCAGTTACTTTTATGAAAAGACACATATCATTTTCAAAAATCGCTTGGAGTCACAAGATCAAGTAAAAAAAAAAGAGTGAATGCTTTACACATTTTGTTATTGTTGTGTACAGTAGATAATATTCCAAAGCTGTCCTGACAGTTCATTTACAAAATGATATTTAAGTGTAAAAGTCCATATTGCCTTTGCCAGATTTAGCTGTGCAAACAGACACTGATAATAATTTGCATGAATTATTGTGATATGGACTTCAAGATGAAGGCTCATTCATTTTATTTCTTAAATCATTTGCAAAATTTGACCGACAAATAAATGGAAACTTTAAATAACCACAAGTTAGGAAAAGTAGCTCCATGTGTTTAACATGTTTTCACTGACTGTAAGCAGACATTGGACCACCTTAATGTGATACAGCTAGCGCCAAAAGATAGACAAGCTTGGCAAATGAAATGTAGACCCTACTGATGGTGCAGTTACATTACCTGTGATGGGAGAAACATACTACAGTGTAACAGTGTTATATTTAAACAGTTGTATTCCCTGTGAAGGGGTTGGGGAGGGGGTGTTGGGTTGCATACTACAGTGAAACAGGTCTCTATTCAAACACATTCATAGTTATATCCTCTGTGAAGGGGGGGGAGGGGCAAACTACAGTGTAACTGCTCCATTCAAACAGTCACATCTGTATTACCTGTGAAGGGGGGTGGGGTGCATACAACAGTGTAAGAGGACTCTATTCAAACACAGTCACAGAGTTATATTCCCTATCAAGGGGAAAGCATATTACAGTGTAACAGGTCTCTATTCAAGCACAGTCACAGTTATATTCCCTGTGAAGGGAGGGAGGGGCAAACAACAGTGTAACTGGACTCTATTCAAACACAATCACATAGTTATATTCCCTGTCAAGGGGAAAGCATATTACAGTGGAGTTCAAACACAGTCACAGCGGCATGAGAAGTCAATCCATGTTTCATTGTAGGAAACATAGACCATAGTGATGGTACAGTCGTATTCCCTGGGAAGGTGGAGCACATTACAATAAATTGGCACTCTATACAAACCTTGGAAAATCACATCGGCATTAAAAGTCAATACAAGGTTAAGTTAATATAAACAAAGTTTTTGTCAAAATATTCAAGTTATGTTTTGAAAATGGAACACATTGCTATAATGGCCTGAATTTTAACCTGATCCACTATATATTATAGACATGTCTACTGAATTTTAATTGTCTACTTCAAGTGATTTTAGCTTAATCTTCATTACAAGGTTCATTTCAAATGATTCCAGATCCCAAATGATTACAAATGTGCAACTAATGAAAACTTACCAAACGGGCATGAAAGTCTAATTGGGCTATTTCAGTATAATAATAATATGCCTTTCAAATTCCATTTGTCAATCTGAAGTGATTTTCTTAATGTTGCTTGCAAGGTTTTTGCAAAAATGAGACAGAAAAGTAAAAACTATGTACAAATAATTCTAAAATAAGATCAGTTACCTGTACCAAATCCAATTTTTGAAATAAAGTGTTCATTTTGTGGACAGAATAAAAAACAACAACTAGTATTGTTAAAAAGTATACAAGTTCCTCAATGTCAATGTATCAAAATAGGAACACAAGTTGTCAATTATAATTCCTTTTAACACGCATGTTACATATTTCCTGGAATGGGAAGGTGATGCTTGTAATTATAATATGTTAAGCAAATTTCTTTGTTTTGGACAATGGGAAGTGGAAAAACATTTTATTGACTAGTCCAAGAATAAAATAAAAAAAATAATTAACGACAGTAGTATGCTCCTATATTTAGATTAAAGCTGGCAATGCTATTGTATTTAGCATATGTTATGTGTAACTGTACGATACTTTTAGAACAGTATGGACTTGGGATGGGTGTTTTTAGAATGTGCCCTTCTTTGCTACAATATGTGGAAATTTATTCCAATACAGTAGACAAAACAGCAGACACATCCATTAATTTCCTTCAATGAGATGTTGTTGTTGTGGATTTAACATCAAAAAAATGAAAATACTTTAAGTGCTTTCTTTCCAGGAAGACTGGACAAATCTAAACCCATCTATGCGATAAACAAATCCAAAATTACTGACAAATGAAACAATGTTATCACATAAGATGCTGCCCACTTTACAATGTTCATCCGATAAAAGCATTCTATACTAAATTTATATAGAAAGCATGGTTTACTTCAACTAAATCTATATTTACCATAAATATAGAGTACGGCTTACTTGTACTAAATCTATGTCTACTATAAGTAGAGATTATGGTTTACTTCTACTAGAACTATATCTACCGTAAATAGAGTGTATGGCTTACTTCTATGTATATTATTTTGCCATTTTTGACTCTTCCCATATGAAGAAAAATCTGAGCAAAAAATAATCTTTTCTCTAGATAGTGCAGCTTCAAGATTCAAGAGTGATATTTTTGTTCAAAGAACCCATTGGATGGATTTCTTAACATATAACTCCCTTGTCAAACAATCACTAGCTTTTTTATGACCAAATTAAATTTGTAGCCACTCAAGGCCTTGCACCAAATTGTTGGCCATGCTCAACACTACTTCCCTGTCCTTAAAATATGAAAATTCTACTATTATTGGTTCAGGTCCTTGTTTCTGGTAGGATAGTCCATCAGCCAAGTATGAGGCACACATTTTCAACATATTCACACTCTAAATAGATTGATTCCACAAAGAAAGATCGAACAACATTGTAGATATATTCTCTGATCACTGGGGATGTCCTTCATAAACAAAATATTCACCATTTTGCTGTGCTTTTTTCATTTCAGTAGCCTTTCTTAAAGTTTTTGTCTATTTCATCTGAGGCTTGCATTTCTTCCACTTGATTTGCTCTCCATGTGCCTCTAAAACCGATGTCTACTTTCTCGCTCGTGTATGATTTCACAATGAAACTGTGTAATCTACCTCATGATTAATTGTACCTTTTCATGTCATCATGGAATTTGTGGTCTATCCCATCTAACTTCCCATTCAGTGATACTTTCAAATTTTGATTTTTTTTTAATTAATTTTTATTTTGGGGGGTGGGGGTCAATCTCAACAAGCACTTATTTTTCTCTTATGTCAAGATTGATTTCTTATTCTCTACTGGCGACCTCCGAAGTCTCTCTATCGGTTCACCCACTTGCCAAAGGAAGGATCTGTATTATTATGACCAGTTTCACAAACTATCCAAGCGCGAGTCGTACACGACTGGCCATAACTGTATTCCCTCTGCTTGACATTACTGATCACGCATCGATCAGCTGATCAACAAAGAGCAAAACACCCAGAACATTTTCACTAGCCAACAGTAAAATAGTATTATACTATATCCGTATCAATAATTGTCTTGCAATCTTCTAGATTTAGCGTGTCTACCCTTTTTGACAGCATTTATCACCACTTCAAAACCAAAGACACTGCATGTATAATAGCCCTACCGTTTTGCTACTCCAATAGAGCACCTTCGGACAAACCGGAAGGCAATAGTCTGGTTCTTGGTTATTGCTCTTATTGAACAGGAGGTCTCGAGGTTACAACTGAACGTGTGTGTGTGTATTAATGCGCCAAGACTCTGTATTGTATTCCGAATGAGTGTGAAGCTCGTGTAACCGGCGCTGGATTCGGTAGCAGACGACAAAAACTGGAGATTGCAGAAGTTTACATGGAGACAGGATTTTCATTGAAATAATCCGGGTAGTGAATACATGTAATTTTGAATATCAGATGCAAAATATTGGATGATGATATATCTCTTCATCGTTTATTTTTTTTTAAAACATTGTTTTAAATGTCAAAGGTACAGTAAGCATTCTTGTTTCCGTCAGTAAAATGAAAAAATCGGCAACATCCACTCCCCTTCTAACTTTTACATAGTGCAAATTGTGTATACATTTTAAAAGGAGAGGGGATGTTTTCAATAACTATATCTTTTTACTGAGAGAAACGAGTGCTCGTACCGACTACTGATTGTGTTGACTTTATTTTCTATATCTTTCTCCATCCCCGTTTGTGTCGCTAATGTAATGTAACTTTTTTAATCATTTATATTTTCAAAAGGAAAAGTTGACGTGATTTTTTTTATACACAGAATTAGAAAACGAAGTTACATTTACTGCCTTACCATGTACATCATCTGATTCGATTATTTTTACTTGAATTATGTGTCGGATTATTTTTACTTGAATTATGTGTATCTAAAACATCTATCTCCGTGTCTTCCCGTTTTGACTGAACACCTGTAATTTGAGCCCAATTAGGGTAGGTCACGGTCCTGTCAATAAGGACTGCATCAGAGTTTAAAAAAAAGTTGTTATATGTGCATTTCTCTTTTTTATTCTCACCTAGCAAGTATGACAGAAGTACGTAGTTATATGAGCGGACATCGATCGTTTTTAATGAATGACTCACGAGCTTACTCCATTTGGGCTAAAATTAAACCCCAGGGCCTATTTTGGTTGGATATATTAATTTGTCTTTCCATGCACAGTAGGCGTATGTATAGTGTATATGGCTGGTACCTTAATAGTTTCCGAGTTATTATGTAGGGTCCAAAAAATTCATTGGAAGTAGTAATAGGGGATACCGTAGCGTCAATGGGAATTAGCATTACAGAACCCCCTGGGACCGTATAGCGTCAAGAAAAAAAAGCACAGCCTGGGACCGTATAGCGTCAATGGAAATTGTGTAGAGTGACTAGCACACCCTGGGACTGTATAGCGTCAATGGAAATTTTGTATAGCGACTAGTATACCCTGGGTCTGTATAGCGACAAGAGGAATGGAACAGGTGGTATGACGTCACACTGGTAACAATGTAGCAAAAGAAAAAGAGAAGTACTGTGACGTCAGGCTACCTGAGAGAGGGCTATAGACAAACACGAATCAAGAGTATTCGTGTATAAGAAGAGTAAGGGTTTTATATATATATATATATATATATATATATATATATATATATATATATATATATTCGTTTGGGTTGGAGACAAAATGAAAATTAAGATCTTTTCGAGGCATTGGAAGTGGCCCTGAAAAGGACCGTTGTTTATTATGTTATGTTAACACCATTCCGTTAACATACAGGACATCGCATAGGTCTTCTTTTCTTCCTCAAATTTCTCAAAGTTTGTCTTAAACTGTGTCTCACTTCTGGTCCGTAGATGAGAGTCCGCTTAAGACAGCCTTGTCTTTCCACATAACATCTTCTTTTCCAAATAGTGGCACCGGTGATCAGGATGACAGTCCATTTTGTTTTCACATACATGGGTAAGTCCGTACGGAACAGCATCGATGATACCAAAGTAGAGGATTCTACGTCGATCAACATCTTCTCTGTGACGAGAACAGGTGAAGGGAATGAAGTGAACCGCATTTATTTATAGTGGAAGACCGGATCGAAACGGATTGAAATGGTTCACCAATCCCAGCACGCGTTACAAAATTCAGTCACTTCGCGGAGTCTGTCTTCCAATCCGAAGAGAGCTACCTGTGACGTCACATTTCCTATATAGGCACACTAGCGTCTGTGCGCAGTGAATCGATGCGGTAGTGTTTTGTGAAACATGACGGAACCTAAGAAGACAATGAATTGGGGTGCACCGGCTGTGCAGACGAGAAGTGATGGCATAGCAGCAGCTACCAAAGTGAACACAGTGCTACTTCCCGAAGAGGTTGATTTTAACTGGGATTTAGTAGATTTTTTATCTTCTTCCCAAGAATTTGTTCCGGTACCAGTACCTTCGCCCCTTTCTCCTTCTTTACCACGTGTCGACGATTTTAAACAAAGACAGAAAGAAGAATTGGAGAAATTTTTACAGCAGCAGAAAGAAGCGGAGCAAGCATTTCTCCTTGAACAACAACAGCGAGAAGAAGAAGAAGAAGAGGCAAGAAGGAAACGACAGGAAGAAGAAGCAGTAGAGAAGAAACAAAGTCTAGGAGAGAAGGAGAACAGCGAAAGTCAAACGGTCACGGTACTCTTGGACATTTTGGCCGAGTTAAGAAGTCTGAAACAAATGTATCACACTTCTTTATTACGACCCAAGAGAAAAAGACCTTCCCGAGCCAAACAACCTAACCCTGTGACTACACCAGAGATACCACCCCTAGTGATTTTTACTAAATCATTGACAGGAGCAAGTCCACAAGTAGGCCTTGGCCGTGGCAAAGGCTTAAGGCAGTTAAAGCGAATTGATTCTCGTTCCTGAGTTTGTTCTAAGGAAAAAAACAAACACTCAACAGTCCTTTTCAGGGCTACCCAATACTCTCTAAAAGAGTGACTATTCATTTTGCCAAAATCAATTAAAACTCAAAATCGCTTGTTTAACCCTATGATGTACGTGTTGTGAGTGTATGAGTGTAGGTCCTTATTATTTCTAAATAATGAAACCCAGAGACACTTACGTTTTTTTCAGTGTGGTCTATTCTGTTACAATTTTTTTTTTTTACAATTCAATATTACAACATAACACAACACTTTTAAAAAAGTTCAAAGATTTCTTCTGTTTCTTTTTTCTTTCACTCTCCCTTTTTTTTCAATTTCTTCACTTTTACACTTTTTTCCTCTTCTTCGTCTTCTTCTTCCTCACATTTTTCTCGTCTTATTTTCTTTTCTGTCTTCTCTTTCTGAATGTGTCGGGGTTTTTCTTTTGCCGAGGTCACCTCTGTTTCTTCTTCTTCCCCCTCCTTCTCCTGCTCCTCTTGTTTCTTAGGGCACTCTGAAGACCAATGTCCTTTCTCTTGACAATGATAACAGGTATCTTGACTTTTGTTTCTTTTGACACTGGTCTTGCTTTTTTGACGGTCAGGACATTATGTAGCCCAATGCCCTTTGTTCTGACAGATATAGCAAGTATCTTGACTTTTATCTCGAAAGGAGGGAGAGTAGTCCGTCGGCTTGTCTGAAGAAAACTTTCTTATCACACCTCGCAATGCTCTAATCAGAAGTTCGATCTGTGTGGGTTCTTCCATTGTGCTGATCGGATTGAGAGTGAAATGAATACTGAGAGGAGAGTCACCAGCCCTTTATATATGCCCTGGTCTGACATGGATATATAGGGGTCCATGGCGTTTCACATGCAGTCATTTGACTTTTTGCAATCAAGATGAAACGATCGCATCATTTCGAAAAGAAAGGAGAAGAAGGTAAGAGGCAGAAACGTGATTTATCGCCTTGTACAGTAGCTGAAGTCTTGGCACAAATTCATGCCAGCGATTTTGAAGATGAGATGAGTGAACCAGAATCGAAGCCTAAAGAGTCTACACCAAATCAAAGTCCATTACCATCAGTAAACCCTGATAAGTACTACCATATTCGGGAGACGGACAAACGCTCTTCCAGAAAATTTAGAACCACGGCCTACACGTACGCAGTGAAGTTTAAAGATTTCAAGTCTGACGTACCCTTGGAAAAAGCAGAAGGTTTCATCACCGATGTGTGGGATTCTTTGTTAACCACACTGAAACGGCAATGTCAAGCCAAAGAAGACGATCGCTTGAGACTTTCTATTCATCACGACAATTTGAAGTCTCCCGTTTGGATCGAGTTTAGCAGTCCAACAGAATTGACACCTTCCAAAATCATGGACAAGATTCAACACGTACAACAATCCAATGACAAATTTCACATCACGGACGGAAAAGCGACACTGTACATGACCCACGTGTTTCTTCCCCAAGGGACAGGTAAAAAAAAGTTGATGTTGGTAGACAACTTGCGTAACCTCAATCGTAGCCTCGTCCAAATTAACAATCCAAAAGACAAGATGTGTTTAGCCCGTGCCATCGTGGTGGGACAAACGTATGCCGACAAGAACGACGCGGCAGAATGGAAAAGAACCTGGAAAACTATTCGACAATCGGACCGAGCCAAACAACGAAGAGAAGCAGAACTCCTGTTACAGCAAGCGGGGTTAGCTAAGGACACACCCTGTGGCATTCCTGAAATGCAAAAATTGCAAGACGTCTTGGCTTCACGTTACACCTTGAAAGTTCACCCTCAAGAAGTGCGCGGACCTCTGTTGTTTCGAGGTAAAGATTTCAAAGACGGAAAATACATTCACGTCTATCATCACGATGAACATTTTGATGCCATTACCAGTATCACTGCATTCCTGGGATACGGTTATTACTGTAAGAAATGTGACTATGGCTATAACAATCGAGAGCAACATAAGCATTGCGGATCAAAATGTAAGGGATGTTTAGCCTCTATACCCTGTCTGGACGAAGGACAAGAACAAGTGCATTGCTCTGCTTGTCAGCGCACATTTGTCAGTCCAGCCTGTTACCAACAACACCTAAAGACGCAAGGTTCACAGCAGAAATGTGCTTGTCAGCTCTTGAGATTGTGCCCTACTTGTGAACAAGGCATACGTACCAATAGTGTCAGGTTACACATTTGTCGAGGAAAGAAACGATGTCACATTTGTCGCCAAATCGTGGACTTGGAACACCAATGCTACATTCAAAAATACCATTCTAAACATGAAGAAGAAGAAGATAATGACCAGAAGAAGAAAGGGAATTTCATCTTTTTCGATTTCGAATGCATGCAAGAGACTGGCATTCACATTCCTAATTTCTGCGTGGCTCACCGAGCGTGCGAAAAGTGCATCCAAGAGCCTATCTTGACTCATTGCCCTCACTGCAGCAAGATTCCTGGAGGACGTGAAAAAATCTTTCGAGGACCCAACACACTAGCCGATTTTGCCCAATGGATCTTAGACCCTATCGACGAAACGTGGAGCCAAGAAGATATCGAACGTTACGGAGATTGTCATCGCCATGCCACGGTGATGGCTCACAATTTCTCGGGATACGATGGACAATTTCTGTTGAGATACTATACGGAACAAAGCACCGAACGTCCGAAAGTAACTTTGAACGGAGCCAAAATCATTTCCATGCAAGTGGGTCAAGTACAGTTTAAAGATTCAATGAGTTACTTGGCCATGCCTTTGAGCCGCATGCCTAAAACGTTTGGCATGACAGAAATGGCCAAAGGCTATTTTCCACACTTTTTCAATACCGAAGCCAATCAACACGCCGTTCTACCCCATTTGCCTGAGGCTCACTACTACGACCCCGACAACATGCGTACCGAACAACGAGAAGCTTTCTACGCATGGTACCAGACTCACGCTTCGGACCCTTTTGACTTTCAAGAAGAAATGTTAAAATATTGTCGTTCCGACGTAGACATTTTACGTCGCTGCTGTGGAAAATTTCGACAACTGTTCATGGAACACGGAGGGATCGATCCTTTGAAAGAAGCCTGTACCATTGCCAAAGCGTGTTCCTTAGTGTATCGTCAACGATTCATGCCCGAAAACACCCTAGCTGTCATCAGTCCTCAAACGACCAATTTTGTCAAACGTCAATACTCAGTCAAAGCCCTACGCTGGTTACATTACTTGTGTGAGAAGGAAGACAAATGGATCCAACATGCTCGCAACGGAGGAGGCGAAAAGACCATCGGAAGGTATTCAGTAGATGGCTGGGACTTAGAAAACCCAAAGATTGTGTACGAGTTTAACGGGTGCTTATTTCACGGATGTCCCATCTGTTACCCTCAACGTGACACTAAAAAACAGTTTTTACAACGGACCATGGAGGACTTGTACCAGGCCACTTGTCAGCGCCTCTTGAAGTTAGAAGAGCAAGGATACCAAGTAGTGGAAGTGTGGGAGCACGAGTACGATCAGCGATTAAAAACCGATCCCGAGTTTAAGCGCATCGTGGAAAGTTACAAGCTGGTGGACCCACTGAACCCACGGGACAGTTTGTACGGAGGACGAACGAATGCCACCTGTTTGCTGTACCAAGCCGACGAAGAGAAAGGAGAAGAAATCAAATACTTGGACGTGTGTTCTCTGTATCCGTACGTGTGCAAATATTGCCACGTTTCCGCAGGGCACCCGCAACTGCTGACCAAACACATTGACGTAGACAATATTCGACAATACGAAGGATTGATCAAGTGCAAAGTCTTGCCTCCCACGAACTTGTACCATCCCGTTTTACCACATCATTGCCAAGGAAAACTGATGTTTCCCTTGTGTCGTACTTGTGCTGAAACGAGCAACCAAGACCACCCTTGTCAGCACACTCAGGAAGAACGAGCCTTGACGGGAACGTGGGTCAGCGTGGAATTGTTTAAAGCTCTGGACTTGGGATACCAACTGTTAGAAGTGTACGAAATTTACCACTTTCCCAATACAGAAAAATACCACAAGGGCGACGAGACTCAAAAAGGCATTTTTGCAGACTACGTGAATGCCTTTTTGAAACTGAAACAAGAAGCTAGCGGATATCCTTCCTGGTGTCACACTCCCGAAGACCAAACAAAGTTCAAAGAGAAATACTGGAAGCAGGAAGGCATCACTTTAGACCACGTGGAGAAAAACGAAGGAAGGCGATCGTTTGCCAAAGTGATGTTAAATTGTTTGTGGGGTAAAATGGCACAAAGACCGTGTTTACCCACGACGGAGTATTTGACAGAACCTTTCCGCTACTTGCAGATGATTCACGACAAAACCAAATACATGAAACACGTGGACGTCGTTCGTGAGGACTTACTCTTAGTCAATTACGAAGAAGAACTGAACTTTGTAGAAGCCGACGAATTTGGAAATGTCATCATTGCGGCTTACGTGACGGCCCATGCTCGCTTAAAACTGTACGAAGCTTTAAAACTGTTAGGAGATCGTGTACTGTATTTTGACACGGACAGTTGCATCTACATTGATCGCATGGGTCAACCTTACCTGATCATCGAAGGTGACCGTTTAGGAGCCTGGACGGATGAGCATCCCGACGACAAGATTCTCAGTTTTGCAAGTGGCGGTCCCAAAAATTACGGTTACGAATACCGTAACCCACAAGGAGATGTGAACACGGAGTGCAAAGTGAAAGGATTGACTCTCAATTATCGCACCAGCCGAGTGGTAAACTTTGGCGTCTTGAAGAAGCCTTGCAGTCTGGACAGGATGGAAATTTTAAAGTGACTACCCACGAACCGCATAAGATTGTACGTTTACCCACACACCAAATCGTCAGTCGACCCTTGGAAAAAGTTTATCAAATCGTGTACCAGAAGCGAGTTCGGCTTCCCAACCACTTCACTTTACCGTACGGTCATGCCGATATTGGCCAGCATATAAAAAGGGACAACGTTCAAGGTCGATAGTTCATTGTGACTACCATTGCTAAGCGAGAAAGATGAATCCATTCACACAGCAAGTATCCAGTAAGAGTAAACTCGAGTACGATGCTGTCCCTTGCGATGGTAGTGATGCCGTACGCTATGACCTAAGTGATTCAGTACCACATCATCATGGGAACTTTGCTATAACTACTACTACTACTACCATACCTACCATGGAACGTGATGCTGTGCGTGTCAAACCTGACGGATGTGAAAGCGATGCCACTCGTTATCGCACACCTTTTCACTTTACTGGTTTTCATGGTGGATGTCCAGCTCCACAGGAAATCATGCGACTACCACCCTACGGATGTCATGCAAAACTGAGCAAACTCCTAAGGATTTCACCGTACCCTCATCGAAATGAACCTGTGAAAGACGAATATTCGTTCCCTGTGCGTTTGCCAGAATACTGTGACTATGAAAGTCGATTGCATACCTTCCAAGGAAAATGGCCAAAATATCTGGGAGGACCTACCTCCGAAGAATTAGCTAGAGCTAGATTTATCTACTTGGGCGAAGGAGATAAAGTCAAGTGCTTCAGTTGCGGTGTCTCACTTCACGAGTGGGAGAAGAAAGATTGCGCTTACCTGGAACATGCTCGATGGTCTCCGGAGTGTCAGTACCTACCTTTAGTAGGTATTCGTTCCCTGTGCGTTTGCCGGTAGGAGAAGTGTTTGACTGACATGATCATGGAAACTTTACAAGAGAACATTCGTGGTTTACCTGTGGAGTTGAGAGAACGCATTTACCGAGAGTTGGTCAAAATACAAGTGAAACGAAAAGAATCATTGCATCCGTTACCTCACCGATGTTTGAACCACTGGTACCTAAATGCTATAAGAGGATTGATTCTGATGAAAGTGTTCCAGTGGTCAGACATTCATCAACGGCCCGAGGGCGAGAAGGATTGGTTTGTTACCGATTCTCTTTACTACAAGGTACACTTACTGCAACGAATTCCTGAAGAAGAGTTAAAGGGTTACCAAAATCTTGTACACAATGTAAACTTAGTTAAAGAGAGAACTTATGAACGACGTGTGATGTGCAAGTTAGTGACTAAATATTTTGGATACGTCGACGGAATACGACCACTTCTGTGCAAAAAGTACACTTATTGCCTCCGACAAAAAGAGGTATAAAAACGTTCTACCATGCCACGACCTTTATCATTCCTGATACAACAGATTCCGTGGAAGGAAATCAATGACACTATTCAAACGGTGGAGGATTACCATTGCCTTTTACGAGAACTGTCTCCATTGAATTGGGGTCGACGTGTAGTGTGTGTCTTAGTGACTTGCTTTCTGGGATTTCGT
>JAECUM010070752.1:0-11696 GCA_016617855.1 Megalonaias nervosa | reverse complement strand
GTGGCAGGCAGACAACTATGGACATGCACGCATATGAAAAATACAATAATGGATATCAATCGTTTCTAAGTTTTACCATGATTGTACCCAATCCAAACACTTAATCGTGTCACATCTCACACCATCCATTGATACAAAGGTTGGTGCTTTTATATTAAACTCATGAAGCAGTGTAATCACGTCTATGAAAACTGCTGAGTTAACAAAATATAGCTTTGCCCCATTAAATTCACATTGTGAAATTGATTTCAGCTCTACACATCAAACGACAACGAAAACTAGAACGTGGGCTTGAAACATAAGTGGATCTTTGTTTTATAGTAAATATGAGTAGCTTCATTCTGAAATATCTGTTTGGTGTATTAACTCGTTGTCTTTTAAATCAGTGCTCCAGAAATGTTCTCATGTAGGAATAGCAAATGATACTACAAAATATGAATGTGTTCCTCAAATAGCTTTGGTCAAACGTGAGCCGATCTTCTGGGTTCATTTGGAGCGAAAATTGTTCCAGATTCTAATCTTTAGGGTTGTGTTAAACGTTTCCACTACATGTATGTCTGCGTAAGTTGAAAAGCACTTGTGTAGGTAGACTATTTAGTTAACGAGTCTTTCAAGTTTCTTTTTTTTTTAGCGTTTTTTTTTTGTTCCAACAACTGACTGATATTTGTGAAAACCACAAGACATTCGGTATCAAAACCAAGATGTCACTTCTTGGGTTCTTTAACGACTATATAAAATCATACAATACTTTATGACTGAAAAATTGACATTAGGCGTTATCAGAAAGTTTACAGGACATCCATTTACAACGGGGATGATTGTTAAAAGTATCTGCAACGTTTAGTCAATCATTGGAACAGTCTACCTACACAAGCTGCAAAGGGATTCTAACACAGGTAATGACTGTCTGGATTAAACTGGTCTAATCTACTGTAATCTTTTTTCATTGGTACAGATCTAAAATATCACCATGGTATAGGGACCATATGGTAGTTTTGTTTTGCAAACTACGAGAGGTCCATACATATTTAGTTGAGATGGCAATAACTTAACATTAGAAGTAGTCTAGATCTGTCAATATAATAACCTGTGCAGCAAAATAAATTGACTCCCTGCCACGTCTTCAATAAACTTCCTTTCTTATACATTCCTCCATCAAATTTATCTTTAAATTTACAACTGCACCTATCTTGACAGTAATATCTAGGCTGATTTCCATTATGTTCATAGGAAATCTATACAATGTAAGTTCAAAACATATATAACAAACATCATACAATTTGAAAATAAATCATATACAAACATTTGTAAATCATACGCTGGATACATTCTTCAAATTCTGACCTAGCAAGGATACAATCGTGGTAAGAATCTGATCCGGATTTACTGGTGGTTTTTCCAGATTCGCATGGGATGCACGATATCTCATAACTGGACCTATATGTACCTATTTCACAAGGAGTGCAGGATGTGGCTCCGGATAGGCTATAACTGCCTGGTGCACAGTATTTGCAGGCAGTCTGCCCTGCAGCGTCTTGATATTGCCCAGGCTGACATTTTACACACTTCGTGCCGCCCCGCTTGTCTTGATATATTCCAGCATCGCAAACGATACACGTAGCGCCAGTTCTAGGCTGATGTGTTCCAAAAGAACACTGTGGACAATTTGTTTGTCCGGATTGATTTTGATACGTACCAGCCAAGCATTCAAGGCATGCATTACTTGCATATGATAGGTACGTGCCAGGCTGACACTCTGAAAGAAGAACAATCAGTAGAGATTTGTAGTCAAATAAGTTAAATACTAAATCTTTCAAAGCAGGGGTACAGATTATATTTTCGCCAAGAATTTTGTAATCTTCCATTCAATGTAACGATAATGAAGATTTTGAATATGGCTAGTACGATACACTGATAAGTATGTATACTATTTTCTAGTCAAGAGACTTAAAAATGTTGTGAAAAATTATTAGTCTGCTATTACGACTCTGTGTTATTAAAATAAGTAATAAAAAAGACCTAAAACCACCACGTTTTGTAAAATTCAACAAACAATTTATTTCCCTAGAACACAAAGTGAAAATGTAAAAATAATTTAAGGTTTTGCGAACTAAATATCAAGTAAACCTTGAATAACTGACACAAGCCCTAATGGATAATGTTCTGAATAAACTTTATTGGTATTTCAAATAATTTCCAACGCTGAAGGTGTTGAAGTACCTGTAGTGGCCTACAATCTACAATGTACTATGTACCAATGGCCTGAATTGTAATAATATGCCAACAGTCGTTTGATGAATCACGATAATACAATGCAAGAAGTCCTCGTTTAAATTCGTAATAATTCCAAAGTTCATGTCTCTGTCCAAGAATATTATTACAGATGAGTGCTATGTATTTCCAGAGAAAAATAATTTGAATATATAGTTCATACCGAAGTGAAACACTGTACACAACAATAAGACTGATTTCTGATTCAGATGTTATCGCAGGAATGACAATTTCTCTATTAAACAATAATATATACAAAAAATAAGAAACAAAAAAGTTACCCGGACGACTGGCAAAAGTTCATTTCTAAAACAAACCTAGTTATACTTAGAAGGTCTATTACTCAAACAATACTAAATAATATAGTAAACATAATGTCCTTGACTCAGACTAAGATATGATCTTCATATTTAACATACACATAAAGAGAAATATAAACAGTGTATCATTTGTTTCGAGAATAAACAAAAAAAAAAAAATCAACGATAATGCCAGGTAGACAATGAATTTGATTTTGGATAAGGCCAGCTACAAGATACAGTTTTCCATAATCCACATCATATAATGAATAAAAAAACTAACAAAATAAAAATTAAATATACGTAAAGATCTGCCAGTGAAATATGTTGCTTGCAGACACACATTATAATTATTTTATTTCTGATAGAAAAAATAAGAGAGAGAGAGAGAGAGAGAGAGAGAGAGAGACAGAGACAGAGAGACAGATTGAGATGATATAGAAAGGTGTTCCAGTTTTGGTAAGAAGACAGTCTTGTAACAAATATGATGGCTAATGTAACGGAAACCCTCTTCAGGCCTGTGCAATTGTGATTGCAAAGTTTTTGTGGAATGAGAGATTTTATTTTATGATTTCAAAATTCGTTAATTGATTTCAAAGGTCAGCTGTCCATAGAAGAAAACTCTCTGTAATGGCTTGCAATAATAACGCCGATAATTCAGTTCTCTGTAGATACCGTCGCCCGCTAAATGTTTGCGTCAAACAAAAACTGAATTCCTTTAATTTCCCAATGTAAATTAAATATATCGCATCTAAGATCAGAAGTTATTATACTGAATTTATTGAATTTCATTTGGAGCAAAATATTTGGATGATCAATGTGACATGTACTGAGACGATATGTGAATGCTTTACATAGCATCAACAGTACTGGTTAACTTTACTACACTTTTCTTTAATATAATTTCAATATTCGGGATGCATAAACAGAGCATTTTATCACCAGTCTGTTATTGATGATGATGATGATGATGATGATGATGACGATGATGATGATGATTGAGTTTGAATTGTAATATCATGAGATGGCCTAAATTACGATTAATGTTTCATATATCCTGTAAGCGAATTCATGAGTATTCTGGATGGATTGAAACGGAGTCATCATCAACTTGACATATTTGTTGACTCGAGATCTCGGCCCATGACATAGTCTGCCCATACAAATTTAATTAAGAAATCACTCCATATGATACCTGACCCATTACGGGGTCGGATTACAACAAAGTTTGCCTTACCCTTAATCCTTGATCTTGTATGGCTTCATAACACTAGTTGTTATTGAACAATAAGCAGCAATCGTGTCCATATACGACGCATTTTGAGTGCTTGTTTACGTTGAGAGCTTCCGTATATTTTGAAACGCGAATACGCTGACAGTGTTAAAGACACCCTGGCGACAATGAGGTTAACAAATAATAAATTGATGGATGAAGTGACTACATGAGTAGTCCCGGAAACAACATAGTTCATTTTAAAAGCCCTACTAATTATCTATTAACCCAATTATTCTTGGAGATTTGAACTTTCACTTTGACTGTCCTATAAATCCATACACATCAAACCCCCTAGATTCTATTCACAGTTTCAACCTCAAACAGTCAGTTAGCCAGCCCACACATAAACATGGTCACATTGTGGACTGGATTCATCAAAGACCTGATGATAGTATTCTACAGTCTTCATTGGTGTCCCACGAACTTGCAACAGATCACCTCTGCGTCATGCGCCATAACAACGAATCAGTCCTAACCCTCGAACTATGTTTGCTACTAAGAGAAGCCTCCGTATGATAAATAGAACCCAACTAATGCATGGCATCCAGGCAAACGTAACAACTTAGGGACCTCCTACAGCAGTACAACTTGACAAGTGCTTGCGTTGTTTGCCTGAAAACTTGCCCCAGCAACCATGTGCAAAGTAGTAATTCATAATTGTTGTCCATGGTATAATAGCGTTAGGGACCAGCTTCGCACTGGTAAAAGAGTACGGCGTAAGGCTGAGAGGTTTTAGCTTTCCACCAGCCTCGCTATTCACAAGCAGATCCACAAAGAATGTTACAAAGTTCGTGCTGAAAAAATCAGTTTAATACAATACTATCACCACTGAAGGTTGCAGGTGTAAAGAGCTCTTGTAGATTAGGAACAAGCTAATGTCAAGGAATAAATGTACTCCACAGCCAACGACCTTCTCTCTGGTCAAACGTCTGGGCATGTTTGCAAATTTCTTTCATGACAATGATCAATCTATGTGAGATACACTTGATAACACAATTTCAATTAACTCATCGTCACCATACAGTTGTGATATAGAATATACGTTGCAACCTCTGGCAGCATTTGAGCCTGTCTCAATGGATTCGGTATGTACATTTGTGATGAAGAGAGACCCAAAGTCATGTGAACTCGACCCGATTCAGAGATCATTCCTGCTTGAGTACATACATTCAATATTGCCTTCACTAACCGATGTTATCAATACTCTGTCTAGTCAATGAAATTCCCATCATTTTATTTAAAACTGCCATTGTAAAGCCTCTTTTGAAGAAACCAACACTTGACATTAACGATTTAAAGAACTACCGCCCTGTTTCTAACTCTCATTTATTTAATAATGTTTAGGAAAGTTTTTTTTTTTTATCCTAACATATATCTCATCTAAATACAGAGTCTTCTCAGTAATGCACAGTCTGTATATCGCCCTCGCCTTAGTACTGAAACTGCCCTTTTGAGAATAGTTAACGACCTTCTCTCTGCTTTGAATGGTGGAAAGATTACAGCCCTCACCCTCCTTGTCCTGTTTGCGGCATTTGACACAATAGACCATGATATATTACTTCACTGTCTTCAGCATGTATTTGGTATACACGATACAGCCTTACTATGGTTCACGTCCTACTTAGTCAAAAGGACACGAATTCTCTCCTTAAATGGAAATCATTCAGGCCTAGTTGATCTATGATTTGTTGTTCCACAAGGCCCTATTCTCCCCATTCTCGTCATTCTATGCACTCGGCCGCTTAAGTGTCATAGACTGACATCCGGCACTTTACCAATTGTACCCTGATGACACGCAAATATAGAAATCTAGCTGCCTGACAGAAGTTGATGCTATCATTGAAGGCATAGAGAGATGCATTTCCGATGTGAAATCATGGATGACATGTAACAAGCTGCAGAGGAATGATGGTAAAGCTGAAGCCATCCTGATAACTATGCAAAGACTTCTCATTCACATCCTTTACCTTGAACAATACATATCAGCAATGCCAACATTAAATTCAAACAGTCGGTATGAAACCTTGGTGTCATTCACTCATTGCACCAACATATAATGAACATATAAAAGGCTTCATATTTGGAGATGAGGAACATCAGCTCCATTTGCAATTTTCTTTCGGTTGATGCCATTAGAACATTTGTGCATTCTTTAGTGCGTTGAAGATTGGACTATTGTAATTCACTTCTATCTGGTTCATCTTAGTATCTACGACAGAAATTTCAAAAAGTTCAAAACACGACTATAGGAGGCGCCGTAGTGGACAAAAGATGGTGGAATGAGAACGTTGCAGTTTAAATTTTAATGTCATATGTCGATAATTCCAATTTCACGTGTTGAATCAAATTATTTGTCCTTAAAGTTCTATCTCATTTCCAGGTCGAGGTTTTAGATTGTGTTGTTTGAATTACACGGAAGCGATTGAACAGTGATACTTTTTCATTGTCGCATTTCCCATCTTTAAACATTACGGAAACTGTTCCCATGTCTTCCCTTATCAATCACACATCGCGATTAGAATTACATTATACTAAATGATTTCATGACAAAATGATGATTTAAACCCAAATGGATATACTTTATTTTCTTGAACTTGACGATACTTTCATATTGTTCAATTAATGGAAATAAGCTATTTCTATTATGCTCTCCGTCTTCAATATATTTCAAGGACTACAAGGCTCGTCATTGCGTTTTACCTACCTGGTATACAATCATCGTAAGAGTCTGCCCATGGTTCATTTGTAGTTTTACTATCTCCACATGGAGAACATGACGATTGCCCTGTACGGCCTTGATAGGTCCCAACCTCACACAGCGTGCAGGAAGTAGCTCCTGAGTTGCTGTAACTACCAGCTTGACACGCAGCGCAAGTCTGCCAGGAAACATATTGTTTCTCTGGATAGTATGATCCGGCAGGACAGGCTATAAATATCGCAAATAATCAAAGTATTATGTCTAGAATATTGCAAAAGATTTTAATATGGTTTGGCAGCCTGTAGATAACAAAATCTCTGGGTCTGAGTGAAATAGTAATGGAATATATAATTTATCCCCAGAGTAGATGTAAAAAAATCCTGTGATAGATGGTGAACATGTCATTCTGTTACTCTTCAACGGTTTTTAAACAGGACTACTGTACAATGACAATATGCAAAACAAGAAACAACGTTATCAACAGAAGCTCAAGTGTACAAATCGATGGTGACATAAGCATCTGTCCATAATTATTCCGATGTAGAATAGTGGGATAGATACTTGCAAAAGCTCCAAATAAAAATGCCATTTTGTTAAATTTTAGTAACATTACATGTCATTACTAATTTTTCACATTGGCATGCCCTAAAACGTAAAAATAGGCAACACACGCCCTTTATAGAACTCTAGCTCGTACACTCTACCCCGACAGATACAATATAATGAAGTACGCATATAGAGCTAATGATGTCCAGATTGTATACTATAATATAAAATCATGTGGATGAATAGATCCTAGGCTTTACCTTCTGTTAGCATTGTGATCAACCTTCTTTACATTAACTGCTTCTTTATCGCGTACTTTGAATCTCAATAGTTGTTACGAGTCTATAGCCTTAAACTAAGTAACATAAAAGAGCGAAAACCAACAAGTTTTATAAAATTCAATAAATAATACATTTCCCTAGAATACAAAGAGAAAATTTAAAAGACCTTACAGTATTTTAAATTTAATCCCAGGTAGCCTAAACAGTTCCAACAGGTACAAATCTATGAGGTTCTGACTGAAGTCAAGTGGTATTCCAAATAAACTCCGATATTGAATGTTTTAATGTGCCTGTAGTCTCGCTTGTGCTAATGTGCCAGTGGCCTGGATTGTATTAATTGTCTTTTCATGTAACACAAAAACTATAATCCAGAATGTCGTTGCCTAAATTTACTATAATTCCAAATTAATTTTTCTATCCGAGAATATTATTGAGCACTATGTAATTCCAGTGAACAATATCTTAAAAATAATTCCACCCAAATTAAAAACTGAACATAGCAACAAAACTGATACTGCTTTAGATTTTTAAGAATGAGCATTTTTTCAAGTAAACAACACATTATATAAAAAGTTAAGATACAATAATATAGCCCGGATGTACGTCAGCCTCGTCTCTAAAACATTCTAAGTTGTCACCAAGTTTAGGAATTTGCTAGTGGAAAAATGACGTCTAAACCTCAAAGTCAAATAAATATCTTTAGAATCTCGAGGACTCTTGTTTCCAACATTCTGATGAATAGTCTGCAAAATATATATCTATTAAAATAAAGCTCACCTTTCTTACTTAAGATTTCTAGTATAAAAATACATTTAGGTAAATGCGATTACACGTGAATTAGAACGGATGATTTCGATTGAATTCTAGAAGTAAGCAGATTGAAAGAGGTGGACAGTGTGTGTGTGTGTGTGTGTGTGTGTGTGTGTGTGTGTGTGTGTGTTGATTTTTAACGTAGCTTTTAAACCTTTTCAGTCATATCGCTATGATGTCTGCAGTGTGAAAGGTTTTAGTTATGTCTAGCACTGAGGCATCATGCCGCAGATATGTAGCATCATGTCCCACCCAGTCACAATATCCTGACACCCGGCCGGCCAGTCATAACACTAATTCCTTAATGCTAAGCGCCTGGCGAGGCAGCCGCTATTCTTTGGTATGACTTAGTGGGATTCGAACCCCGGACCTCCCGTATCCAAGAGCTGAACAAGTTGTTTATTTTATCATAATTATTTAGTACAGGACGGTTACAGAAGACGGGTTGAATTTATTTTGCTTAGTAGACCATGTATATTAACAGAACTTGAACAGTTATAAATTAAATTAGTCACATCTTGTATGAAAACATTTGTGGTCGTCTCTTAGTTAGAAAATACAAATGCCGCTAAATCCCTGCACTATAGTGATAATCCAGACTTGGATCACTCAAGCAGATTGTTACCAGATTTCACTGTTCTTGTGTGGAGTTCATGATGAACGCCGTATAAAAAAAGTAAATACAATGTAGGTTGATTCTAGCAAGACATAAATAGCAGAAGAAGTCATGAAATGACCTATATGATGCTAGGCAAGGAAAAGTTATGACAAAGCTTGAATGAACAATCAGAAGTAAAATATATGTCGAAATACTACCGTATAAACAAGTCATTGATGATGACTTTCATATGAGACAAACAGATTTATTACAAAGCATGTCAGAAAAAGTTACCAGCTCCATTAATATGTTTTGTAACAAGAAAAGAATTAAAACACATAAAATTATTAACGTTTTATCCAGAATATTCGCTACAGAGTTAGAGATTCATTTAAGTGAATTATATATTGACACATAATAACAGCACCAATATATAACTTCGGTAACACATTTCAGAATGGCAAATGATGAACATATTAAATGGGCAGAAGAAATACTGCTGGAGAAACACGATTCCACTGTTGTGAAGCTATAAGACTTACCTCTTGTCGACGATACTAGTAGTACTGGTTGCACAGTAGAAATACGCTTAGCAAATTGCATGATTGATTCAAGGACTTCCAGTTAGAGTCAGATAATTTAATTCCTGATGATAATGAGTTATATCCCCTGGAATATAAACCGATGACGCAATACAAGCGAACAAAACCGACACTACCAAACAAAGTGATTAAAACGAATTTAGAATTTGAGATGTACCTAACTTTTCTTTTGGAACATAAGGTTACCAACTACTGAATTTACTCGGGTCAGACAGTCGCGATGGTATATTATAATAATCATAAAATTGGCATTGTATGAATATGACAACGAACCATTTGCGGTTAATAAATTACATCATATCCTTGCTGAGACAAGAGCACATTGCAGTAAAAAAAATCTCGGCTCGTATTAATTTGTTTAAAAATAATTATGTTCTGTTCCAAAGTAATTATATTTATCCTTTCATTTCGTGTGGAATAACATGGTTCTCTTAAAACACTATTTCTTATGCTTTTTTGTTCCTGCTATAAAAGGCTACCAAAAGATATGTACTATCCTTAAAATCTTTGTTTGCAGAGGTTTCCTTTCGTACGAGAAACCACGGATATTTCAACAGATCTGTCATTAAAAGTAGGTCTTGTTTGGAGTTGCTGCTTCTTAATCATCTAAATTTCCACAAACATCAATTAGAAACTTGGTATGGGTGTGTTGGTACATATCAACCAGTAGGAGAATAGGCAATGGTAGGCACGATCAAAAACCAATTGTAAGTAACATACACACAAACATTCATCACGAGTGTAACAAAAATAAACTTGAATCTTACATGACCATAAGAAAAGTTGGCAGAAATCATTCAATTTTGGTTGCTATGGTATTTTCAGTGTTTTGCCTTGTATCAGAATCATCTACGTGATACCCGCGATCGTTGCTTTAAAAGTCCCCAAATTTCGAATCATCAATATTCAGGTCGACACAACTTTTTAATGAGCCCAATTTATTATTTTTAATTACAGAATGCTCTATTGATTCTATTATCCTAATTGTATTGAACAGAATATGACTGAGTATAATAAAATCCGTAAATTAAATTAAAGATTCTTGTGTTATTTCAGCTCTAAAATTGTCCTTCAAAACTTGCTTATAGGTGTATATAATGCCAGTCCTGACGGGTGTTAATATCTCTTAAGCAAGTGAAACTGCATCTGCTAAATTGACTCTTATCATTGTTATACTTCTAACTCGACAAAATGCAAACAAATACCCAGTAAAACTATATAATCCTGTTATTAGTTGTGTCAGTTTTTCCTCAAACTCATTTTAATCGTATTTCCACTTTTAATACCTCTGCTTTTTCTTATGTTTTAACTCTAGCTGTACTATCACTTACTGCGAGAGTCGTTCATCTACGTTACATGCATCATTATCTGTTGTAAACTATTGTTCCAAATCTTTCAAATGTTTCTCATTCATTTCAGTATTACATAATATCACACCGATATCATTGGCCAATTATCGATCAATATTCTTCTTTGTCTCTGTTTTAGATTGTTCAAATCTCAGCGTGCAACTTATAAAATTCGATCAATAGAAAATATTTCATTGATTTCCTTGTAATACTCATTAGATGATTTATACGCGGTTTTGGCCTATTCACTGATTATTTATTATTTAATTTTGTATTTATTTATTTTAAATCATTCTTTTTTTCACCAGCTCTTAAATCGTATCGTTGTCAACTGTTCTATTCATCATCAGGTCGGAAATGTGTGGGTCATTTCTGTTTCTTTATCGGTCTGTTGGATTTTACTTTACAAATCTCTCTTTAATTGTGAACAGTTCAAAATCTAAGGTGCCAATATTCTCGAGAGACATTTAAACTTTTCTATATCTTTTTCTAAAGCTTATATCTCTGTGTTTATACTCTGTTTCACTGATTGTAAATAATAATGGCTCTAAGGAAACAATCTGATTACCAAATAAATCGATTGTACGGCTTTACATCTGATTCCGAATCTCTACGTCAACAATACATGTGCATCTGAAATCGTTTCTTTTCTGCTAAAAACTATAATCTGTTTCTTTTCTTTTTTATCTGAGATTTTTTTATTGCTCATGCTGAGTCACTCTGTACCGTGGCTGACAATTTATTTTCAACTTCTTCCCTCTATGACTTGGTATCTTTAATTTGTTTGTCTCCGAAAATTTAAGTATATAAGTGTAAACTCTTTCTTGTACAAAATTATTTCTATCAGGAATCAAATATTAAATATTTTCAACTCGTTTGCTCTATTGCCGATACGTTTATTTTTTAGGTTTAAATCACTGATAACTTTTAGATCTAATACAGTTCTGTTAATTTGTTGTATGATGC
>JAECUM010070750.1:0-16485 GCA_016617855.1 Megalonaias nervosa | reverse complement strand
TATATTATTGAATGTTATAGTATGATTCGTTTTCATCCATGGCGTACGTGTCAGTTGGCCTAAGGTCTTACTGCGCCCGTAACGTGATCTCATGTTGAAATTAAAACTAGCGTTTTAAAGTGTTTAATTCAGTCGTAATTTCACACCTTCAGAGCTCGGAGGTGTTTCTCCTGTTGTTGCCAGTTTTGAATTGAGATTTTATTTAAAATAATTTATATTCCCTGGAGACTTTAGTATTCGTCAGAATTCTTGGACAAAGACATTTATTTGGAAATTATTCGGAATTCTAAAGCCGGATTATTTATTCTTGGATTCAAAATGCAACTGTTGACACATCAACACAAAAGAGATTATAGAAGACGTCATCGCCTTCCATCTTGGGACTTCATCGGGATTCGAACTTTGATTCATTTACAACTTTTTACTGATAGGATTTTTACATTTTTAAATTCTTGGATTGATTTTTGGATTAGATTCACAAACCGTAAGTCCTTTTTCATAGTTTTACCTTGTTTTCTAGGGAAATAAATTATTCTGTTAAATTTACAAAGCTTGTTGGCTTCACTCTTTTCTTTGTTACTTTATACGAGCCTAGTAACGTAACAGCAGATACTCATAAGTTCCCGAAAACGTTAATAATAAGCGATTCGCTTAGCGTTTTAAATTCCCTGGAAACCGGAAACTCAACTGGACGAGAAAATCTCTTAAAAATAACAAAATTGCTTCTAAAAAATATTCTGAATCAAGACCAAATTGTAGGATTCATGTGGGTGCCATCCCATATTAACATTCCAGGAAATGACAAAGGGGAATTGGCAGCAAAATTACAACTTAACGACCCAAACCTCACCCATATTGACTAGAGTATTCCAGAGATATACAGCAAGATATCTCCAAAAATCACATCAAAATGGCAAACAGAATGGGATTCATGCCCTAAGGGTTGTACACTGTACTCAATACAGAAAACAGTGTGCCGCAATACCAAAGCCCCACCAACACTCTATAAACATGAGCAACGAGTCATAAACAGGATTAAAACTGGCAAAACTCTGCTAGCTGGCAGTATGGGAAAATACATCAAACCCAATGTAGAACGAGGTTCCAAATGTCCCTATTGCCAGAACACTGAGGTATTAAACATGTGTTTAATACCTGTCCCAAACACAAGAATCAAAGGAAAAAACTAGACAGTTCCCTTAAAAACATTGGTTCGCGATAGTCCAATCCAGAATTATTGTATCAGAACAATCCAAATCCAAACCTAACAAACGAGTCAATTCTGCTTTTCCTTAGGGAGATAGATAAGGTTCGAAAAATTTGATATCACTCCAACATTGTCCAAAATTACTACCGTTTAGCCTTTGACCATATATTACAACCTACCTTAATTATTAATTGTTATACCAATCTGTTACTAACGGATCATGTAGTTGATGGTGCCATTATATAGGCCCCTTGTGGCCAGTGAAGTCATTACCATAAATCTGAACCGTTAAGCAATAAAACAAAGTAATAACCTTTTTGACTGAGGATAACTCTTCTTTCAACATTTCGCACTGTCGTCTCTCTGTCGATCTCGATTGGATAACAACGCGACTCGGCGACAGCCCTGCGACCAAGTCAGCGATCAGAAGAAGACCCAGTCGGCGACTGCGACCAAGACTGCGACCAGTCGGCGACCCTGCGACAGGTCGGCGACCCAGTCGATGACTCTGCGACCAAGTCGGCGACCACAGGAAGACCAGTCTGTGACCCTGCGACCCAATCAGCGACTGCGACCGAGACTGCGACAAGTCTAAGACCCAGTCGGCGACTCTGCGACCCAGTCGGCGACCAAGACTGCGACACAGTCGGCGACTGTGACCAAGACTGCGACCAGTCGGCGACCAAGACTGCGACAAGTCGGCGACCAGTCGGCGACCAAGACTGCGACAAGTCTGCGACACAGTCGGCGACTGAGACCAAATCGGCGACACACAAGAAGCCAGGAATAAGACGGACTCCCGCTGAGGTAGAAATCTGTCACACTTTGGAGTGCCAGTCCTTAGACAGATGCAGCGGGGTATCACTCCAAATACAAGACCTATCCTAAAAAAAAACCGAGATAGCGAGACTCGGGGCAGAGTAGCCGAGGGAGTGTTCCGCTACAATACCTTAGGTTGGTCCACTGTATCAATACTACCAATACAAGCAGCACAAATAATAGTTGCAAAACTCATAACTACGTCATGATGACAACATTTAACTTTCGGAAACATGGGAGCCAAAATGAACCCGGATGTACAGCGTCTTCCTCCCGTCCACCCATCTTGCCTTGCCACGACTGGACATTTCGAACCAGCTGTGTGAGTGAGTGCGTGTGGATCTATTCCCACTCACACTGTGTGTGCATTAAAGCGTTGGCGGACGCGGTACTATTCCGTCCCCCTCGAAAAAATCAATAAGCCCCGCGTGGGTGCATTAACCGGTCGCACATGCCCAACGAGCGAATGCGACCTTAATCCAACAAAGCTAAGCTACCTCTGGCTACCCTAACTGACCAGTCAACAGAATTAAACATGAATTTAGTGAATGACTTAAAAGACGATTGGTATTGGATGATGGATGCAGCGTATGTCGTAGAAAGGATTGCAGCTGAATGGAGGTATCCAGTTACCCTAGACTTCGTGACAAGTCAAGTGACGAGTCTAACAGTGGCCAGAGACCTAGTTAAAGACGTGGTAGAGGAGGGAGTGGATAAGATGATATGATTTATTAAGTTGGAGTATGTTAAAGTGGGAAAATTGAAGGTGGCTGTTGATGGTGTGACAAAAGTAAGGTACTTTTTAGAAGAAATAGAGAATTTAACAGATTGGTCTTTTGTGAAGTGGGGATTAGACCAATTAAATAAAGCAGAACAAATGCTTAGAAAGGTGATGGAAGCGGAGGTGAAGAAGAAAAAAGGTACCTGGGATAAGGAGAGAAAGGAGAAAGAAAATAGACAGAAAAATGTAGACTTTGAGAAAACGAACGAAAATTGGATAAAGGTACAGGAAAAATTCAGAGCCATGGGACATCCTGACTGGATACTAGAGGATGAAAAGAAGAAGAAGAAGAAGAAAGGAACAATAGAGAAAGTGAAGAGATGGTGGAAGAAGAAGAAGAAGAAGCCAAAGGCCCTTTTCAGGGCCACTCCATTGCCTCGAAAAGATATAAATTCTCTCTTGCCTAAAATTTTTTTGTCGATTTTGTATTGGATAGATTTATGTTCATAAATCTATGTGTGTGCAATATATCTATGTCTCTGTCCATGTCTCTAACCCTGTCTCTAACCGCGTCTCTATGTCTATGTCTCTATTTGTCCCTAGGATATAGAATCTATGTTGGGGTTTGGACCGAGACAAGGAAATCCCAGTCAAGGGGTTAGATTATTTGTCTTCCCACTAGGCTTGCCTCGTTGGGAGACATATAATGTAACCCCGCGACTGGGATTTCCTTGTCTCGGTTCAAACTCCAACGTAGATTATTTTTCTCACCCAATAGTTTCCTTCAAAGTAAAAAGAACTCTTCACTAGTGTAATATAGTTCACATCCAAATGCTTACATGCGGCTCATGAACGCAAATATGTTAATGAGGGCTGTGGTGTGACCGTTGCATCCGAAGTACACAGTTTATACGCGTGAGCAAAGAAAAATAACCACATAAAACGTCGCATAGTAATGAGGTATTATCACATTTAATATATGGATTTTATATGAAATTAACAATAAATAATTAATATTTATTACAAGAAACTGTTTCATTTTCATCAGTTTCCATTTTGAAAAGTTATATTGTAAATAATGAAACGATACTGGGTACTCAGATGTACTGTAGTTATACTTAGAACAAGCTGTAACGAAGAGTAACATGTTGCATTTATTATTCATGGGTAATTAGAGATCTGTGTCACTAACGTATATAAGTCTCCTTTTCTTTGGAGGAGGTGAAACTGTTTGTGACATACTTGTGTTGTCCTTAATATTGATTGTAAAATTACCCCCGTGTATAAAAACCCTCCAAATACGAATAACCATGTGCTAAACTTTCAAGTTCACGGATTCTTTGAAAATTTATTTTTCTGTCTTAAAATATGGCAAGTGCTACAGTGAAATTTGCTTATGGATTAATGTGTTGATGGATAAATGATTCCTTCAGGCTGGTAAGTGCATTATTTGTCATTAAAAATTGTACGTATATTTTTGATTCAGCTGGGGCACAATGGAGATGCTTAACAAAATTAGAATAAAGGATGTTTGACATAATACATTTCTGGCTGTTAATGTTTTCTGTAGTTGTTAAGATAGTTGGGAGGCTATGAAGTGTATAGGTCTATAGTCTATGTGCATAGATCAGTGTTTTCTGTCATAGTTTATTTCACACAGCATTGAGAATTTTATCATATATGTATCACAGTCAATTTTCAGGTCAGCGTCATTAAATGAATCTAACACTATATAATTTGTTTCACACGAAGTATTTAAAACTAGTTAGGTAGCTTTAGCAACATTTAATGGCTCTGACATGAAAATCTACTGAGCTAGGCCTGCATATAGGATAAAATAGACCATGCTGTGTGGAACAAACTAGCGTAATATCAAAAGCTCGACATCGTGTGCGTGTGTCTTTGTCTCTCTCGAAATGTTTTAGTATGGTGTGTTCTCAAAGATGGATTGAACTTAAGTTACTATATTTTTGTTATATATTTGTTGTTGTTGTTGTTGTTTTATTTTAGAACAACTACGTCAGGCACAGCAGAAAACAACAAGGGTTTCTTTTTTTAAAAGTAGTTCTGAGCTCGTGGACACCTTGACTGAGACGATTGGTCTGAGATGACTAGAGTGAGATAAGAAAAGTAAGGTTAGCAAAACAGCTAGATTTCTCTGTCGCATGGGTGAGAATGACGCGTGACCCCTTGCCACACTGTTCCGTCCGATTGAGGTCAGCCACTTGCAACATTGTTGCCATTGTTTCCCCAGTATCCAGTACCGTGACGTCACTCCCTGTCAAATTCCCCTTATCGCCAGACAGGCCCAATCCTTTGTCGCTCTATAGGCCCACCCATGTTAAAATTCCCCATGTTAAATCCCCCTTGTGCTATAGTACGGGGACCCTTTTTTAACATGGATGTCCCATTGTCGCTATAATGCCCCCATTCACTACTTCTGTATTAATGACTTTACCGATTGGTTTTTTAATACGACAATGTCTTACAACTCCGGCTCTGCTTGCTTCACATTTATCATAGATCGGATGACATCTTAATTCATCAAGACAAATCTCTTTCTCAATTTGTTCCATTTATATAAATTTCTCTTCTAACATAACATTATTTTCAGCAGAGGAATATTTCTCGAGATAATCCTGTGTGTATTTTATTCTGATGTCATCAGAAGCATTTTGTTTCTCGTAATATCGTTTAAGCGCACAATATTTTCGTCCGCCGCAAGACATTCATAAATGGTTCTTTCCCTTAACCCTAACACCACAATTCAGACATGGTTGTGGTCCAGTACTGCCACGGCGAACACTAGCCATGTGATATCCATTGTATTCTCCACGACAATTTTTTCCACAAGGACTTACTGATCCGATCATGAGCCAGCGACAACTATTTTTTTGCCTAATGCATATTATATTATTGGATAAAGTCCAATTGAAGATAATACTTTTCCTAATTATGTAGATGACTAATCTACTAATGCAAAACAAATGCAAGAAGAGTAGTTTAGTATAATAAAACCAGCTTTCCCAAGGTCAGAAATCGCATAAGAAAAATTACTGAACGAGATAAAATCGTTATTAACCGTGAGTGAAATTGAGAGATTAAAAAAATCGAACCAGAGAAGAGTAGAGATAATTTGTATGAACGAGAACGAAAAAGAATACATCACCAAGTTCGACTTTGACAGATTAACCAACGATAAGAAACAGCCACCGTTCCAACTACAGTTGCATGATTTTATCAAAATGGCGAAGAACGAATTTATCAACGATGGTGCCGCTCACGTTTGTTCAACATTTAAGATAGATGGCGATGGAATATTTAATGATTCCACAATGAATGACAAACGAGCGGCTACTATTATTAATAATCTTGTTCATGATAGCAAGTACATATTCAGAAGGGGCCCCGAGTGGCCGAGTGGTCTAAAGCGCTCACCTTTACGGGTCATTGCCGTCTCACCTCTGTCTGCGTGGGTTCGAGTCTCGGGTTCGGTCAATGTGGGTACGTGATAAAGCTTGCCATTAGCCTCTTGTGGGTCGGTGGTTCTTTCCGGAGTTTTCCCGTGTTCTTCCTCCACCAGTTATACTGGCCGCCATGTATAGCCTATCTTGTGCTGAAAAATGGCGTTAAACCCTAAAACAACAACAACATATTCAGAAAAAAATTTATTGTTGAATATATTAGCGAAGATGGTCCGACTTGGATTATTCGTGATAAACTAGACCCTGTCAAGGAATCACGTCGACAAAACAATGTCGTCACGATAAATAAAAATTCTTAAACAGGTATTTTCACCGGAATCTAAAAACCGTATTACAATAACGCATATCCAGTGTCCGCTGTTGTTTAAGCAATTTATCGTTTAAATGAAACAGACATAGATACTCTTGCTCCGATGAAAACAGGCTCGCTAAATTGTGGTGCTCAACGTATAATGGAGGATTTTGTGCTTGATTACAAATTAATAAACCATGAAGCCTCTTTTGCACTTAGCGATCCAACAATTGCAATGGAAAAAGAAAAATATAAGAATTACCTAAGATTTAACAGATATCCAACTGCATTCAACCTGGTCGCGGGCACTTCCTTTTGCTATTTTTTTAGGTCAGATAAATTTGTCGGTCGCCATTTTGTTGGGTGCCCGCCCCACCAAAAAAAACAAAATGGGTAGCGTACTCTCATTTGGCCGTTGTATAGTTTAATGAGCCAACACTACTTGGCTAAAACAACATTTTTTAGCACCCATTTTGCAAAACGGGGCCTTGATGAGGGGCTTCCTAAAAATTAGATCGCCATTTTGGGGGGTTCTGCCCCCCCCCCTTGCTGCTCAACGACTTTATAGTTCATAGCTTTAAATGATACATAGATTTTAAAAACTACTGAGATACCTTTCTGCAAGGTGAATTCTAACAAAGACAGGACTACCCGAAGTGCTTGTTGTACATTATATGCGTTGAAGTTTCCTCGTCTTCTTAATCCAAGATGCGGCAGGTGCCGCTTGAAATAGCAATAACTGTTAAAAAGTGTACTTGATACTCATAACCTCAGCGGACTCGACTCATTACATAAACACATAGAAAAATTATTGCAAAATTAGGAAAGGAAAGTAAGACGCGTCATCTCGAGTACCCCTCCATCCACCTTCAAGGCCCGGTTGACTTCGGACTTTTGTGCCCAAGTATACCAAATATCAACATAAGTCTGTATTACTTAAAGAGGAACCTATCCACCAAGTTTTATAACTGTACATTACTTAAAACTAAAGTTGTCCTGCGAAAACAAAAGTGTGGACGGATCCACAGACGCTAGACGTCAAACGGTCACTATTTATGCGAGCTGGGAAAAAAAAGTTGGTGAATTAAGAGCCCATTTAAATGTCACTAAATGTTTGCCCTCTCGTCTTGAAATGTTACCCACCTCCCCATTCTGTTTAGGAATATAAAACCCCGGGGGAAAATGTAAGCTAATCATCTGTTTAATATAAAATTATTGCAATCTCCATTTATGGTCACGAAGAGAAATTTTACTGATAATCAAGAGCTTTAATATTTAATACCCCCCACAAAAAATATTACAATGTCGATAGAAAAATCATGTGTGAGCATCTTCAACTTACAAGTAAGCCTTTAATCGCTATCGAACGTTTATTAATTCATAACAAGATTGAAGAGGTATATTTACCTCATAACGACATTCTTTTCAGCTTTACAGGCATTATTATTTGCGTGTATGAATAGCTATTGTTGATCAAGCTTCTTATTCATTCATCAAGGGTCGCCTTTTTGTAAAGTAGCGAAACGTCGCCTGATGTGGGGTGACAAGATGAACCGTAATAAAGGTATCTCCCAGTGTTAATACTGGAATAAAGGTATTTACTAGAATAAATACCGGAAGAAAAGTAATTACCGGAATAATTGTGTAATACCATAATAAAACGAAGATTTAAGATTTAAATTTTATGCATTTTTAAGCGAAATTGGGTAGTGCTTGCAACTCAAGTATTTGCAGTCAATATTTAATTTGAATTACATATTGGTTGCAGTAGGTACAGTCCAACGACTTGCTTATAAATCTGACATTTGGTGCATTTTATGGGAAAGATGACTTCCGTGGGAAAATCACACGCTGCATTAACAAAAATATGAAAATTAAAAGTAAACCCAAAGTGGTCACAAAATAAAATTGTTACATTGCATTAAAACAAGTAAGCCAAGATCTGTTTGAAAAGAGATAAAATCTCAGTTTAATTTTTAATTACATAATATTCCCGTAATTACTTTTATTCCTGTTTTTATTCCGGTAAATATATATATATTCCGGTTAATCTAGCGACGCATTATTTGTAGTTTATTCTCATCCCGTGTGTGTGCCGCCATGACGCGATGGAGCGATGAAGCGATGCGATGGAGCGATGAAATTACCATCGCTCCATCGCATCGCTCCATCGTATATATACCGTATGTACTTTGCTCCTAAGTATAAATAACATATCACGATGATTTTAGATTATTTGTGTACATGTACATATCTACATCGCTCCATGTATGTATACAATATTGTGCAACATCAGGTAATTCTGAACGTGTTACACGTATGAGAAAGAAGTAAAGTTGAAGTTATCGAATATATACCATTTTAATTAGTGCAGACCAAGAACTGAAAATGCGACGTAGATCTCCCTGAATTTCATTGTAATAATGGTCATGATAGTGCGAATTTTGTCATCCATAAAAAGAGATCCAAAGGTAACTTTAACCAACCCTCCGTTGCAGTGGCGTCTCTAGGGTTGGTGTCACCCAGTGCGGTAACTCATGGTGTCACCCCATGGACCTCCTTCCTGCACAAACATTCAAACATTTTATAGACAGTCATGTGCGGTAACTCATAGTGTCACCCCCATGGACCCCCTTCCTGCACAAAAATTCAAAAATTGTATAGTCATATGCGGTAATTCATGGTGTCACCCCCATGGACCTCCTTCCTGCACAAAAATTCAAAAATTTTGTAGACAGTCATTTTGGTGTCACCCCCTCTGATGGTGTCATCCAGTGCGGTCCGCACCCCCCACGCACCCCGCTAGTGACGCCACTGCTCCGTTGCACATCTCGATCGCTTGACCATTCCAAACAGTTGCTCAACATTTTTTTTTAAATGGACGACCAGCTGATAAATTAGCATAAGGTCGGTGCTTGAGTTTTGAAAAAGCGAGCATAATGGACAGCAGTGTTATCAAAAGATCGTATTTTTCAGAATTATACTGATTTTTCTTTATGGTTTCAGATATATGCTCGGATAAACCAAAAAGCACCAAAAAATTTTTCACGATCTCCATCGACTCTTTGAGCGTCGTATAGATTGTTTCCCTTTCGATGCAGAGTCGGATTAAATACTGAGGCCCCTAGGCAGTCGAAATCTCGGGGTCCCCCTTGAAAATTATCTCCTAATACGTCAAGATCAAATCAATTCAATATTATTTTGATTGGTTGTCGCGGGGCGCCTAGGCCGGTGCCTACTCTGCCTATTTGGTAATCCGGCACTGTTTCGATGAATGAGTTACCTACTAATAATGTAATTATGTAATGTATGGTAAAAACATATGAACACATTACGCATTTTTATCTGATAATATTTATGATAAAAAGAAACACATAGTTTTATTTTATATAAATACACACCCTATAATAATTAATTTGAAATGATTTCTTTACAATCAGTTTAAACTCATAAGATGAATGCTTCAGCTATATACTGCACAGTCAAATACTTTTCCATGGAGAGGCAATTCATTGCCAGTAAGGGAGGTAACTTGTACCGTAATATGGCAGAAAGTCACAGAATATAACTCACAATGACATGTGGGACAGAAAGTCACAATGTGAATTCCCATAGTAATGGTAGACATGTAATACAAAAAGTCACAGGATATATATGGGTTTATGAAAGTTGCTAGTATATATATATATATATATATATATATATATATATATATATATATATATATATATATATATATATATATATATGAGAAAGCTGCCAGTATATGCCAGTAGCTTCCCGTGGGTCGGTAGTTTTTACCGGGATTTTCTGGGGTATTCCTCTGCACATTATACTGGCTGCCGTTTATCGTGTGCTGGAAAATGGCCTTAACCCCAAAACAGCAACATTTTTGTCCTTCGTATTAAGAAAATGTTCACATTCTGCACCTAAGCCATCGTAGATAAAGGATCGCAGTAAAAGCAGCCTAAATTCAGTGTGATTCAACTATCAAAGGGTGTTGATTTCTCCAGGGCGTAGTTAAGAAGCAAATTTAAAACGGTGTTGCAGTGATATGAAACTACTGTAGGGCGATAACCCACTGTGACGAGAATGTGGCATGTAAACATTAGCACGTTCCCAGTTCCATCGAACACTTTAACATGTTTTGCATTTCTTCAGTTGATTGACTTTGTATAATTTCATTTAGATGATTGCATCATGTTGTCTACTATATGTCCAGTGTTTAACATACCATTTTGAAAAAATGCCTGTTGAAATGGTCCATTTTAGACCAGTATCGTGAACCAGTTATATTGTTTGACCTGGATCTAGTGTTATGTATATTTAATTTGCATTGTTTGTTTGTTAGGGGGTTTTTTATTTATTTATTTTCATTGTATTCTATTTTATTTTGGATTTGACCTCGTCCAAAATCAAGTTCCTTTTCTACCTGACCTGAATTATTGATTTTGGTTTTGTAGTAAACATGTTTATCTCAGCCTGAGTCACGAACTTTGGAAATTCCCCATGAAATGCCGGGTCTGCATATTGCTTACTACATTTATATTATAATTTTACAAATAGACTACTAAGTAAAGCTAAGATTTCATCTTGTAAACATTTAGAGCCTTCGAGAAGGAAACTTTCCATTAAGTAATAGTTTTGCTTAGAAACTGCTAATTGTGACATGAGGTCAGGTAGAGGAATAAATTATCTTGCTTTTCTAGAAATTAATTGTTCGTGCTGTAAGATCTTAGTAGAATCAGCTGTATTATTGTTGTGTCCAGTAATTCATTGGGCTGGAATTTATTTATTCAAATTATTTAATTCAATTGATTCTTCTCTGGAAGTACAAAGTTCTCTTAAATAACATTCTTGGAAACAGAGACTTGAATTTATAGTGAAATTTCAAATAAAGATATATTCTTTGATTGTATTATTGTGATCCAACAAAAGACTACCGGCACATCACCGCTACACGGGCCATCACAGGCACATCAACACTTCCAGCGTTGGATTGAATTTGAATTTCCACTAAAATTTATTAAAACCTCAAATCATTAGGTCTTGTGTCTGTAATTCTATGATTATTTGGGATTTTGTTTGCAATACCGTAGGTCTCCTTTTTAAATTTCACCTTGTATTCTAGGAAAAAAATTATTTGTTCGGTTTTTTACAAAGTTTGCAGCTTCTCACTCTTTTCTATTACTTGTTTTAAGACGTTTTAATACCATATAGTTGTAATACTAGTTTTACTTGAAATAAGGGAGCAGTCAATCCAAGTTTTTGCGACGCTGTATGGCCTAAGCTACAATTGGGACAGGGACGATCTATCGGTAACTAATTAAAACTCTAGAATTATAAGACCGTTCTGCTTTTAATTACTGAAGTTCAGTCGCTGTCCGCTTATTTTAAAATCAACGTTTAATTTTTAACTCGAAATGACTTGATTATTGCATTTTCGACTAGACATCAAATGTAACCTTAGTGTATCATAGAACCAATTCGGAATATGTTCAGGCTTTTTCGACAATGCTTGGAAATAATAACGTTAGAAATAATGAAGTAGATACTATTGCATATATATATATATATATATATATATATATATATATATATATATATATATATAATCCTCGCTTCCGAAATGACGTCTCGTGCACGTCACACATCATTACTGTGACTCATAGATTGAAATGACTTTTCTAGCCCGAAAGGATCTGAAGTTACTCGTTATGTCAAGTATGAAATTTTTAGAAAACTTTCTTCACTTACCTTGTGCGAATAATTCCTTAAGAAAATCACACTTCTGGCTTGGATCTTTTTTGTCTAAAGTACTCTAGCCAGCGAAAGAGTTTTTCCGGCGATTTTATACACTCTTCGCAGTGGGTTATCTCCCTTGAGTATGATAATACCACTGATACAAAATTTCTTTGAAAAAATGTCTTTTGGGAAAAATGCACACTTCGATAATAGTATCATGCTCAATTTAAACTGCATTTGCTGCAATCTTTACTTTACAATGACTAGAATGTGAAGATTTTGTATAATACGTAGGAGGAAACCGTCGGAAATTAGTTACTTGCATTGATGGAGCACAGGGCTAATGTTACCATCTTGCAAGCAGCAACATCACAATAAATCGATGGCCTCACACTGAAGCGACCCTGAGTTCAATCGGAACAGCCTTTTCCGTCAAGTCGAAACGAAGTCTCGAATATAATTCACACTTTTGAGAACTATTTTCTGAATAATTTTCGTTCACGAGACAATATGACGGCGGAAGGAGACTAAGTCACAATCAGAATATTCCCAGCCTTGGCTGTCGTAACACATGTTCTGCACTCCTCCAGAGGCGAACTACCAAACACATCAAATTCATGTGTATTGCTACTACTGCTTCCGAAGTTATTTCAGGACCTGACGGAGTTATGCTCCGATTGATCGATTTTGATTGGATTTCACTTTGAGATACGATCAGTAGAGTAGAATCCAGACAATGTGCTCGTGTACTGATGCGCGGAGACGATTGACTAAGGTTTGGATAAATCGAAGTGTACGATCTATTGTAAAAAGCGTGAGGAGCGTGGCGAATTTTCCTTTTTACGCTGTATGACTCCATCAAAAAATTTTCGATGTAGATTTAGTCTCTTTTAATTAGACCTATTGATTGGACCTTCTCCAATGAGTGTCTAGTACAAAAAATAGTAGTGTCGGTCTGCCCAATACTGTATGCGCACAGGATTTTACCAGACTCTCGTATGACTGAGATCTGAGGATAAACGCAAGAGTCCGGTTCTACAAGAATAACGTGAATTGAGTTAGATAAGCCTCGAATATGTTCCGATTGTCGTGGCGCTGACAGCCTTTGGAAAGACCGGACGTCCAATGACGTCATTGCAATTTTAACAAGCACAACAAGAGTGCTGTGAAAGAAACTGATAAAATCAAGGAATGGTATGTAACAGTGTGGTATGTCTACAGTATTGGTATGTCTACAGTTATTAGGTACTTTTAAATGAGGGACTGTTATAAGATGAATTTTTTTGCATTTCCAACTTAATAGTTGAGAGAATATTAATATAACTTTTTGCTACTTTCATGCACTGTTACTGAAATTTCTTTACATGTGGTAGTTATCGAAAACATAGCACCGTGTAAAGTGGATAGGTGATCAAAATGGCTGCTCCCATGCGATGCTCAAAAATGAGATTTTACTAGTCCAAAGTACACTAACTGTAGCAATTAATAGGGAAAATTAATTTGGCAGAGTATGCAATACCAGCTTCCGAGAGTGAAATAAAAGAATAAATTATATAAAAGTTGAAAAGTTACCAGCTAGTTTTTTTTCTTCTTCAATTTACCTTGGAGTCCAAGAAATTAAATGACCAAGCGGAGCTTGCAGCCTTTTGATAGGTGCACATCTGCAATAAATCTAAGCTTTATACTCTCCAACCTAAATTACACCTATCAATCATATACCAAACGAAAGCGAATTATACAAAATTCTTTTTAAATTTCCAGGCTTACCAGTAAGGAAAATCTAGGAATTTTTGTTCATTTACAAATCACAACCCTTTGCAAAAAACAAAATTGTAGAGCTGGACCAAGTCACCAGCCGTAAATCGGCTTCAGTAAAGTTTGTGTGGGAGTTCCGATGGAAAATTAATGATTCTGTGTCATAATGAAGAAAGAAACACACACACACACTTATAACGTGCATTTTTTTTTTTTTCTTTCTATGTATCTAACAGTAGGAATCTAAGATCTTTAATCTGCGCAATTTTTCAAAACCTTTACATATTGATTTATGTATATTGGTCACTTTGTACTGTTTCCAGTACTTTTTAGAGAGTTGGTGACTTTTCACTATTTCCTATACTTTCTGGAGAGTAGGTAACTTTGCACTGTTTGCTATACCTTTTTGGAGAGTTGGTGACTTTGCACTGTTTTCGATACTTGTTATGGAGAGTTGGTGACTTTGCACTGTTTTTGATACTTTTTATGGAGAATTGGTGATTTTGCACTGCTTTCTATATTTTTGTGAGAGTTGGTGACTTTGCTTTGTTTCCGATACTTTATTTCATGGAGAGCTTGTGACCTGGCACTGTTTCCTAAACCCTTTTTTTAATGCAATGTCCGTATCATGGGCAAATATTTCATTAAATGTTCCGCCAAATATGCACATCAGTACATTATTGTTTCGTTGTTGTGGATTAATTGTTTTTGTTAAAAAATTTCCATTTTTCAAAACGATTAATAACAAACATTCTACTCACAATCATTCTTAAAATGAACCAGATGAACTCCATGTACTACGCCTAAGTTGTATCTTTTCTTTTTCTTTCTTTCATTTTCCTTTTTTTTTTATAGTTGAGTTTTATTTCGAATCCTGTATCGAAATATCATTTGAGAATCATTCGCCGGACCATTCTAATTGATGTCCTAAAGATGAAATCTCGTCTCGGATGCGGGAAGTTGTGGGTTCGATCCCCGGTCGAGTCATACCAAAGACTTACAAAAATGGTACTAACAGCTGCCTCGCTTGGCGCTCAGCATTAAGAGGTTAGTGTTAGGACTGGTCGGCCTTGTTTCGGGATAATGTGACTAGGTGGGACATCATGCTACATGTCTGCGGCATGATGCCCCAGTGCAAGACATCACTATAAACTGCCACACTGCAGACATCGTAGCGAAATGGCTGAAAAATTGTTAAAGCTACGTTAAAAATCCAAATCACACATACACACATGAAATCTCGCACAGCGTCGGATTGAAATCTACACACATAAAATGAGCCAATTGAAATCGACGTGGGAGTTTTACAAATAAAGCATGCATGCTTACATGTTGGCGATGACAACGTTTGTGAGGAACTGCGATAATGTACAAAACAAAGCGTCACTGTAGATGTCCAGACCGACAAGCAAACGGACAGACAGGTATATAGATGAAATACGATAATCCATCATGTCTGCGTGTACATGAATGACTTCCTTATCAATTCGTTCCCATCCCTATTCCGTGCGACCCGGCTTTCTTTCACAGATATTGTTTAAAACGTGCAAGGAATACGTGTACCTGTTGATGAATGTAGCATTACTCACTGTAGAAATCTGACGACCTTATGCACTACAGAAGAAATTTAGTGAGAGTTTCTCAATAAAGTACATAACCCTTATACTGAATCCTTGTTAAAATGGGAGGTGGGAAGGTGATTTGCTGAGGAAATAGTGGAGCAGAATTTAAGACTGCACAGTATTCGTCTTAATCCCCCAGAATTTTCAAAAAATTGTGCATGATGGTTATCCAATTTTTTTTTTTTGGTTTTTTTTTCTCTTTTTTTAAAACCGAATTTCAAGTTGTTTGAACATAAGTACGATTTTTTTCTGACCTTCTTACCCAGGTTTGTCGTAAGGGGCAGACGATACGGGCGACAGCCGGTGAAGGGGTGGCGCCATTGCGGACTTTTGCTGTATTTTTTTGCTAGGGTGCAGAAGCCAATGTTCACCCAGGGGGCCGTTTCATCCAGTACAATCTTGCTACGGCCCTGTTCTTACCCGGTGACAGACTGTTCTAGTTATATGGCGTTTTTCTGCTCCAGCATAACTTCTGTTATTAAATGATAAGTCACTTGGTATGAATTTAAAAAGTTGGACTTATAACCAATTAAGTTGTACGTTCATGCAATTTATAAAGTCTCTCCAGCCTTCGACGCATAATGCCTATCCAGTATGTAACATCATTCGATCGTTTGTTGTACAAAATGCGCGAGATGGTAGACTAACGACGAACAAGTAATGACCGAGATGGTTTAAAAATGGCATGAGACCAATGACGGTAGATGCTGTGTCACATTCGAGGACTCACGGTACTAATCATATGGAAGAATGCGAACCAGTCTAGAAATGGGTGACCATAAAGTAACATATATATATATATATATATATATATATATATATATATATATATATATATA
>JAECUM010070744.1:0-11202 GCA_016617855.1 Megalonaias nervosa | reverse complement strand
GTTGGTGTTCTCGAATAAAAATAAACCAGATGGAATTCCCGATTGGCAAGTTGTAAGTATTCCTACGGGCAGTTATCAAATAGAACAGATCAATGATGAATTCCAACGCAGAATCAAATCTATAACGGGCAAGGAATCCAAGATAGCTATTACGGTTCACGAGCCAACGTTGTCGTCGGCGACTGAAATGTATTCACCCGACTTCGCCGTAGATATTTATCAATCTTCGATCAGAACTGTGTTAGGATGGCCTGAGATTCCGCCTGTTTATGTTGGACTACCAGAATCACGTCGAGATGAATTTCTTACGACTGAAAAAAAATTCATGAAAATTTCAGGAAACCGGAAAACTTACCAATGGAAGGGTGTAATGAGACCGGGTAGAGTTGAATTCTTTTATGATGGCAATGATTTATATTACGCTGAGGGTTCTGAATTAGTAATAAAACGTGATCTATACAATTATAATGCTAAACGTGAAGGATTAATAACATTTAATAGAACATTTTTTGAGGAACTCGCCAGCATTCTAAAATTTGAACATAAAAAAAACACTTGATGAATTAATACATTTAGTTTCCAATATTACCACGCACTACAGCGATGATGTTAAACAATATATCATCGAAACTATACAACACCTGAACATGATTGCACCAGACATCAACTACATCAACAATACTACATTTTTTTTACAGAACTATATCAATAATTCCTGGTGTACCTAATTCTATGGGGTAATTCCACCTCAAAAAGTTTTAGATGATAATGATCTGATAAAGTCAGTTAATGATGTTATTGATAAACATTTTCCAAAAGTTCTTGACGTGTGGAGAAAAACAATCCCGCAAGCTAACATTTTAAGAAACGATAATGATCCATACGGTGGAGGTCGTCATATATCGCCGGGCATTGTCAATATAACATCAATGGTCGCAGTCAATCTAGTATGTGACGTCGTCGATGGCAGCTGTCAAGTAGATTTACAAAAGTCCAATCAAGCCCAGCAAGGATACATTTTATACAGATTTACCCCTCAAGTCCCCCCAGGGTATTTAATTGTATCAGAACCAATCAACGTTGTTTATCTGCGTGTGCATAATCCACTGTTATCAAGGATACATTTAAAGCTTACTGATCAGTCTGGACACCTTTTGGATTTACCAGGAGAATCACTGAACGTAAATCTGTATGTGAGATCGTAGAAAAAAAAAATTTGTCAAATAAATTTGAATAAATCTGATTTTTTACTGAAGTTCTAACTAAATTTCGTAATTTGACGGGTACGTTAGTACTAAAAAGAGAAATTCCGATTAAAATCTGAAAAATCAGATGGGTATAATGGTACTCAAAAAATTAAAATTCGAAAAAATTTCAGCGAAATTGTCTGATTTATTTTAAAATCTAACAAATAATTTTATTAATAATAAAAATAAATTTGAATAAATCTGATTTTTTACTGAAATTCTAACTAAATTTCATAATTTGACGGGTAAGTTAGTACTCAAAAGATCAAAATTCAAAGAAATTCTAAAAAATCGGATGGGTATAATGGTACTCAAAAAATCAAAATTTGAAGAAATTTCAGAGAAAATGTCTGATTTATTTTAAAATCTAACAAATAAATTTTATTAATAATAAAAATAAATTTGAATAAATCTGATTTTTTTACTGAAATTCTGACCAAATTTCGTAATTTGACGGGTAAGTTAGTGCTCAAAAAAAAAAAGAAATTCTGATTAAAATCTGAAAATTTTACGGGTAAGTTACCCGATTAAAATAAAAAATTTGAATAAATTTTACACTTTGATGGGCAGATTACCCGATTAATTTCAAAATCTGAATAAATCTAAATAAATAAATTTTTATTAATAAAAAATAAATTTTAATAAATCTGATTTTTGTACTGAAAACCTGACTAAATGTTATAATTTGATGGGTAAGTTAGTACTCAAAAATAAGAAATTTCGATTAAAATCTGAAACATCTGACGGGTAAGTTACCCAATTAAAATAAAATTTCAGTGGAGTGACTGATTAATTTTAAAATCTAAATAAATAAATCTTTATTAATGAAAAAGTAAATTTGAATAAATCTGAATTTTTTAAAACTGTATTTTAGCTGGTACCACAGTCACAGTGACAGAGCCAGTTTCATCGTCACTACATTCACATTCACTTTCACTGTGGGTAGAGTAATCTTCCGGCAGTAACTCTTCCGCGGCTTCGTTCGCGGACATAATCTCTGTCAGTTGTCTTATACGAGCATTTACTTTCTTTTTTGTTTCGTACTCGTGAGATAATTGATAATTCTGATCTAATTTTTTCGATTGAGTTCGCAAGGGGAACAAATAATTTTACCTGAGAATCTGTAACTGCTGCCAACGACTGTAACATTGCCTGCTGAATCAACTTTACAAATCTGTAATCGGCTGGTAGTGTATACCTGTTCTCGAATTTTCGAAATTGTAATGATTCAAAATCACACATAATTTTTTTCAGGATTAAGTTCACATGAAATTTTTATACCGTCATCTTGTAATTGCTTGATGGCAACAATAACAGCATTAATATTTTCTTGATTCATTATATAATAAATATTTATTTCAAATAAAAATATTTCTGAATCAGAAATATAAAAAACAATAAAAATATTTTTGAATCTGAAAAAAAAATAAAAAATTTAAAATAATATTTCTGAATCAGAATAATAAAAAATATAAAAATTATTTCTGAATCAGAATAATAAAATATATAAAAAAATATTTTCTGAATCAGAATAATAAAAATTATATAAAATATTTCTGAATCAGAATAATAAAAAAAATTTGAAAAATGTAACTGAATCTGAAAATAAAAATTTACAAAACATATAATCACAGCACAACCCCATGTGAACTCCTAGGTTGCCAAACAACATCCTAGCAAGCTCAGAGGATACACATAAACGTAATTCTAACATATCTCTAGGGACTGTACAACATGTAATCTTAATTCTAACTTATCTCTAGGTACGTAACTAACTCATGTCTAGGGGCAATACACACATAAACGGGGCCTTCTCTACGTTCAACAGATCATGCACACTCTCCCCCCCCCCCATAATCAACCCCGGGGAGTGCAAAAGTGCACCCACCACGTGGTGACATGGTGGGAGAGTGTATTTTTCTCTGTTGAAGTTCAAGGAACTGGGTGGAGCCCCAGCTATTAAGAGAAATTTGGCATCATACCGCCGCATAGACATTGTGTCTGCCATGGGAATCGAACCCTAGGCCTCAGTATCAGAATCCAACATTCTTAACACTGTACCATGGTCCCATTCTTGCACATACTTGTTCGGAAATTACTATGAAGTTACCTATGCTAGCGCGCAGGCAACTAAGGTGAACTGCAGTGATAAATACTACACGCGTTTCAGCTGAATAAAATGCAGTGTGATTTCACACACGTTTCTGAAGTTACAAACTGCAGTGTGGATTTATTTTAATTTATAAAATACCTGTATTTTATTTCTGCCGGATGTCGTTTGGAAACAGATGTTGAGTGACCTAACTGAAAGATCTAAAAATAACCTAACTGGAATTTCACACAGACCTACTGAGCACATATACACGCTTAACTTAATGAATTTGCACTCAGAATAATCTGAATTTATAAACCCTCCCAATGATATTATGATGGAGGGTAAATATCCTTCAAATCACTGACTACAGACAAAAACAAATCGTTACAGAATGTAATGTCACGCAGTAACGAGCGAGACAACTGCGCAGTTATTCTATCATCAGTGACAGAGTTATCTCGCTTAATCATTAAGAAGTTGACGCGTACTGAAAAGTGATTCGCTGTTCGAATTTCATTGAAAATGCCGATTTTCTTATATTATCTGCGACATACTGTATCGAACGCGGGGTAATAACAAAATATTTAGCAGCTGCATTTATTGATGGAAATATTATTTCTTCGTCTCTCTCTACATTTGTAGATTTAACAGCCCACTTTCCAACCATTTTGTGCATACCCGTCTCATCAAGTCTACAATTTTGCCTTTGCGTAATGGCTTGTATGTTAAATAAAGAATTATCGATTTTATCGCCGTTAATGTGATCGATCACAAGGTCGTTTTCGATCAGTCCATGAAAGCATTCGAACACGAATCTATAAGATAAATATCTTTTTCACCCGGCATTAAATCTGAGATAACCAGTATTATCAACAACACCGACTGGGTTTTTCCGTCGACAGTGTCTGATTACACCATCACGAGATGCTTCATAATTCTTGATGATAGGGTGTTTAAAAAATTAATTTTGCTCCATTTATATAATAATATTATCGGTCTAAATTGTTATATTAAAAATCTGGCTAGATAGTCTTCGACGGTTTTTATGGGAACTCGACATTTTTTTTATCATAATACCGTTTCAGCTCTCTCTATTTATTACCATCACATTGCACACATAACCGTGTTTCTCCTCTGACTCCAACACCACACCGTTAACACGGTTTCGGTCCTAGACTTCCACTTCGAAAACTTTGCATGTGATAAACACATATTTTCCTTAATTATAATATGGAGGAATTTACGAGATTATCCGCAATTAAGCCTTCTAGACCCAGATTTGATCTTAACAAACTGCCGAAACCAAAATTTAGTTTTTCGATGCAAGATTTGGCGCTGATGAACAACGATATAACTGATCGTATCAACGAAGCCAAGAAGAATTTCGCAACGATGGTGCAGCTCATACGTGGTCAATATTTAAAATCATAAATGGTATCGACGCTACAATGAATGACACGCGAGCAAGAAACATCATTAACTATCTCGATGATCAGCGATATATTATGCTGATAAAATTTATTGTGCAGACAGACGACGACGTTTGGATTATCCGTGACAAACGTGACCCTGTCCGCATGACCGTTGGAAGTAACATTGTCACATTGAATAAAAATTCCAAACCAGGAACATTAACTGGTATTGACAAACCAAATTACGAACGAACGTATCCTGTGACTGCAGTTGTTTATGCGCTATATCCGTTAAATGATAAACCCAACATCGATGATTTTGCGCCGATGAAACTGTCAAGGATAAATTGTGCAGCCGAGCGAGTTACAGAATATTTCGCAGCAGCGATACGTGGAAACGGTTTAACGGATTTTCGACGTGCAAAAATAAACACATGGGCAGAAAAAGTTAAAGATACCGGAGCGTCTATCAGCGACGTTGCTGAACTAGAAAAAAAAAATTAAGATTTCAGATTAAGGTGAAGACATTAACCGGAGAGATTTTATACGCGCCGAAATACACGAAAAATGGAACTCCGATAACAATCATTGACCATAACGCGCATGCATGGACGTCAGCGGTGATGACATTTCCACGAAACAGAGCAGTTAAATTTTACAACGATTACATATTTGATTTTATCAACGATATCAGCAAAGATGACCCTGTATCTGTCTGGTTGTTTCGAAGTTCCGATGGTGGAAATTACGATCAGTTTGTAAGGCCTAGCGGAGAAATTTATCGTGCAGAATCACTCCACGAAGAAATGAAAACTCTTGCGCTGAAATACACGAACGATGATAATATTATCGAACAGTTACTGAATAACTGTTTTACCGTTCCATCAATTGCTGCTCACATTGCTCAGGAGAAAAATTCATGGAAACCTGCAAGATCGGAATTTCTCGTTGATGTCCAACGTAGTTGTATCGAATACGGACACGGCGGATTACGGAATACTAAATACAATTACGTCGACGTTATATCAGTTGATATGGTAGCGTGTTATCCTGGAAGTTTTCTTGGACACGGAGAGTGTTCTGAATACTTTAAAAGATTTGGTCATCCAACACACGAGATGACAAGAGTTGCAATAAATGGACCTTTGCCAGATTTTGATCTGACTGGATTTGCCTGCGTAGTCATTCGAGTTTTTACAAAATCTCCATCCGATTGTTTATGCGTGGTTTAGAAGACATTTTTCATAAAAACTTTGGGCTCCAATAGTACTATTACGATATATGATTGATGTAAAAATATTAATATCGTTGGTTGTAAGTGAAGCGATAATATCCTATCGTCCGCAGAAACAAGTTCGGTTGCCACAACCAAATAAGTTTGATGCAGAAAAAGATATCAAGGAAAAATTTCCTAATCTTAACGTGGAAGAAGTTGTTAAACTTATTAATGTTGTATCCGGATATAACAACGACAATAATGAGAAAGTTGCAAAGGATCTCGGCAGAAAATTAATAGGTAAGTTTACTCAGGGTGGTGCGTATGATCATAAACGAACGCGTACGAGGTTGATCATGGACGATGCAGAACTCGATTTTATTATTGCTGATACAACGGAGGGAAATATGTTTATAAACCGAAATGATGTTTATTTATAGAACGGAATTAAATTAGGTACAATTGTCAGTTACACTGATGGCGAGTCGACGCAATTTACTCGTTTAAGATCTTCGATGCTCGCGTACGTTTCAATAAACTTATTATCAATGATAAACAGATTTGCTGATACCGCGGTTAGAGTTGCCACAGATTCATTTTATATAAATAAAAAAATTTGGATTTGCTAGATACATTACTTGGCACTGGTGAATGGGGATCATGGAGAATAAAACAAGAAAATATATTTAGTTATTCTGAATCTGCCGACGTTAAAATTAATGAAATGTATTACAAGAATAACAATAAAATACCAGCATCGACAGCGCCATCTCTGTATGATCCTGTAGCCAGGCATAAAACCATTTATCTTAATAGGTGTGGAGGTTCTGGTAAAACAACACGCTCGATTCAATTATTTAGAAGTTCAGATATGGTTGTGTTGACGCCCACATACAGGCTGAATTTATCATGACACTAAAACAACAACAGAATAATCACTATACAAGTTGTAACTGTAATATGTTGTGGCATTATTCGAATAATAATCCCAGACAGTTTACCGTTGATAGAATTAATAGTAGTCTTGGTCGCACACGCGAAAATGTAGTACTGACCTGTCTTGAGTGCAATCGACGTAAGGGCACCAGTTTACAGAAGTGAACGCGGTGGTAATTGTGTGTCTTCTGGAATTACTTGTAATTGTTCGCGTACAAATTCACGTTGAGGAGCAGTTGAATCTAGTCTATAGATTGCAGCTCTACCTGTGCATCTAACCACGCTGGAAATTTTATGTGTTGTAACACTCCAGAGAGGATTAGTTGCTCTTTTTCTACCCTCTTCGAGTTCACCTGGTTCATATAAATATCTGACAGTCACTTTACCTGACACTTTCTCTTTTGAAAAGTCACGTCGTTGTATTGGTATATGTTTCTTTGTAATCACGACGGTGGGTTTCATAGAAGTTGCACAAGTAATTTCATTATTTAACGCAGCTATCACACTTGGTAATCTTGCAACCCATTTTCGAGATCTCGTATCTGCCTGAACTATTTCCTTTGCATACTGGTATCCAAATAATCTCTCAGCAAGTGTTCGATTAAATCGTTCAACAATTGTCTGATCGCGATGAATTGCGGTATGTCCTCGTCTGATTTTGACATTGTTTTTTCATCAACGACGATACTGCAACAAGAAATTCTTTACCAGGATCAACCTGTAATAGTTGTGGTCATTGCATGGGTCCTCGTTCATAAATTCGTTCAAACGTAGATGCAACTTCAGTTGCTGTCTTTGTTGATAGCGGTTCTGCTTCTTTATATCTACTTGCAACGTCAACGACAGTTAACGCGTATTTGTATGTGCGTGATTGACGTCTGCTTGTTTTAATAGCATCGTGTGGTAAAAAAAATATCTGCTTGATGAACCTCATTGGGAGGGCTGACATCAAAATGTGCATACTGAATTTTTTTTTGGTGGACGTAGATAGATTGCCATATTGCCTATCGTGCTAAACAATATGCAGCAACAGCACGTGAGACTTTTGCTGCTTCAGCAAGTTTACTAATCGCTGCTCTGCCTCTCCAATATCCTCTTGGACTATAATAAACAGATTCCATTATAATAGTTATATAATTAATTACCAGCCCCTAGCACTAGTTTACCTTTCATCGCAAAATTTTACTAGGAAGCTAGCAAGTTTTTCTCTGAGAGATTTATCAGGTATAGAACTTAACGCATGAATCAACTTCACATCTGCGAGGTGCCGTTGTTGTAACTCTTTGCTTTTATACGCAACATCATGAATATGACACGCTTGATCAAATGCGGTTATTGGATACTTTCCAGGTTTTTGTTGGTCTTGGTTATCGAGTCGGATATCAAGACGAGTTCCAGGACCACAGTAATTTTAGCCAGTCAGATGTTTCTCACCAGGGTATATGGCCCATGGAGTTCCTGGTAATTTTCCCAACGAAGTAGCAATATCACCCCTTGTCTTCGAAGAATTGTTGACGATGGAATCGTTAGAGATAAATTTATACTTTTTTGTACCACATTTCACACATTTACCTGTAAGTGCACGCTTTTTATTTTTGGTTATTATTGTTGTTAATTCACTGGTGGGGGTGGATGCTCTGCATCGAACACAATATAAATCCATATTATTTATTATATGGATATAATTGACTTCTCAGCGACACGAGAGCAATAAGCAGTCAAGCATCATCCAGCACTACCAAATTCTATCAGAGCAATTATCATAGGTCCATCTGGGTCTGGTGAAACACAATTATTACTTAATCTGATAATGAGATGGCTCAAGTGTGATAAGTTGTATGTAGTATCACCATCTGTAGATGACCAACGATGTTATGAAGTACTTAAAGATTTTAATGAAAACGCAAAAATTGTTGGATGAGGACGGTGATGATATTATATTGATTTTATCACCGATATTGATGAAGCGCCATCTGTGGATAATCTCGATGGACGTATTAATAATCTCGTAGTATACGATGATGTGATGCTGGACAAGCAATCAAATCCAGCTCGGATATTTTCTCGAGGAAGACATAAAAACACAGACGTGATTCATGTTACCCAGCGATACACACAAATTCCAACAGTGATCAGGGACAACTGTAACGTTTTAGTTGTGTTTAACGGAGTCGATACACATACGTTGCGAAATATTCATCAAACTTGGTGTTCAGGGGATATGGACATGATTAAGTTTAAAAACTTCTTTTCAAAAGCACAAGCTACCCCATTTGGATTTATCACAATAAATGTATATGATCCTAGGTCAAGTTATCGTATAGGTCTTGATAAAATGTTTGGTTATTTACAGCAGCAAAGAAGCTGACGACAACGAACGCGTGTGCGCGTCGCAAACGAACACGCCTAAAATTTGAAAAAAATACGTCAGCGAACGAGGAACAAAAAAGCTAATTGGATCTGTTTCTCTCCCCTGCATGGAAATATGCTCGGTTAGAGGTTTTAGTTTGAGGTTATTGACCTTATTTTTAAGCCTTCGTAGGAACCTTTATTTTCGGCTAAATCTCTAATTAAAAACGTTGTAGGGTTCAGCTTCTCTGCTGCTCATTCTGTATGTGGCGCGACACCTGCATTGACTGACCTAGTATGCGTATTTATGTACATACACGAGTCTGGACTCGAACTAAGGAGTACAAAGTGGGGGGGGGGGGTTGTATTCTTAACTGACACAAACGTTGTTTTGTTTCTTACCAAGAACTCACCATTAAATCTTTCCTTTCAATGCTTTTAGTACCTTTTATCATCTTAATCTCATTCATCTAAAAGACATTATCCTTATAATCTAATTGTACGTACATGCGTGCAAACTAGGAAATACAAAGTGTATTTGTATTCTCACCCGATACAAACTTATGGTAGCTGGACCTTTCAAAGGCAAAGTTTAGGTTGTGACTATGCAAGATTGGTGTGGTCTAAATGGTTAGCTACATGTTTTTAGAGCTGACAAAGCTGGAATGTTGGTATGTAAGGGTATATAAGTGTGTGATAAAACAAAAGAGACGTATGAAGGCTATCTATTTAAGCAAACTGTAAATTACCAAGAAATGAATTTAATTTGATTATAAGATCAGGAGTTTTATAATATTACTTTGAACAAGACTGCACCAGGTTTTTATGATGATATATTTAGTTGATAACATAAACACACTGATAACTACGTTCAGCCTACCACCTCGTAATCAAACGGATATTCTAACCTCAATAGAAATGTGTTTCAGTGTTAAGTTTCCAATTATTTCTTCTTCCTTAACCACGTGCATTACATCGCGTTCCTAAAACACGTTCCATATCCTTTTTGTCCTTGAAATAAAAGACCACTATAAATCTAACATTTTAAAGCAATTCTTTTATGACCGAATCCTATTTTTTCTGCTATCTTAGATATTCCGTAATGTCTACCACTGAATTTCAATTTTGCTCGGTTGGATGCTTTAGTTTTTGCATCTTCTAAGTTTGCACAGTCAGAAACAGAGTATTAGTTTCCTGGTAAGCACCAATGAGTAATGCTATTCATTTGACTAATTTATCACCAGGATGTATTTGAATTACATAGCTGTTTAAAACGTCATTTTATTTTAGAAGTCGTGTTGTACAAAAAATGATGTCCACAAAGTCAAAGAGACATTTATAATAAGATAATAATATAATTCGATCAAACCTAGAGCAAGTCATGTCTTCTTCCATGATTTGTAACACCACACGATCATATTATCACGTTCTTATAAATACAATATTTAAATATCATATGAAAGCTCCAAAGAAGGCTCCATGTAGGTATAAATACTATGCTGTTTTCTATCGCTGTTGTAAATGAGTTATCGTAATTAATGATGTCAATGATGTTGTTAATGATGTTGTGCAATCAATATCTTCCTTCTATATTACATGGTTAGGATTTAATTTATGATGGCTCGATGTGTTGGATCAATTTATAATTGCACCCCAATCACACATGGCAAATATCTTGACTAAATAGAAGGGGTTGTTAATGTTTTGTTTGCCATATATATTTGATTTGCACAAAAGCAGTAAATAACTTATGGAACTAAATACTTTAAAAACCAAACAAATATTCTTTCTTTATATTTCATGTTCTTGTACTTCTTCAAAGTCTCTCATTTTCCTTGTAGCTGTTCAGCATTTTTCATTTTCCGTCCGTGTATCTCTTCAGGGTATTGCACACCAGTATGAAATTCTATATACAATACTTAGATCTTAATGTTATATATATATATA
>JAECUM010070741.1:0-10225 GCA_016617855.1 Megalonaias nervosa | reverse complement strand
CGAATTTTTATCAACTGCGTGTTGCAAGTTTAGTTTCATTGTCTTAACCGCCTCGCATGGTTACATCATGGTCTGAATATAAACATGGTTCTTTCTATATAAGCGATCGAGATTCAGCGTCGAGAGAAGAATAATTAATAAATTAGGCATGGCAGAAATATACATTTCTCTTGGAATAGTTTGCAGTCTCTAAATAACACCTTTTTATGATTAACATTGTAAAGGACGAAGACTTTTGCAAATTCTAGAGACGACGAACTAGACACAAGCCCGCCCAACTCGGCTGATGATCACAACTTTGGACATCATTTAGCCTCTTGTATTGTTACCGAAAGAATTTTCTCACAATAGTATCAGAAAAAGTCAATCATGGTACATGTTAATTTTATTGCAATATGTAACCTATATAGCAGAAAATGTAAGTTTGTGGATTCGCGATTGCAATATATGTTGCATCGACAAGCTCGTCTCTTGCAACTAAAATTACATTCGAAAGAAGTAGCGAATCTAACGTCGTGCGAATTTTGTTGTATGATGTTTTCTGTAAGCAGACATGTCTCTTTCGTGACCTTGTGGTTAAATTGTCCGCCTCAGATTCGGGAGGTCGTGGGTTCGAACCCCGGCCGAGCCATACCAAAGACTTATAAAAATGGTACTCGCAGCTGCCTCGCTAGACGCTCAGCATTAAGAGGTTAGTGTTAGGACTGGTTGGCCTGGTGTCAGGATAATGTAACTGGGTGGTGACATCATGCTACGTGTCTGAGGCATGATGCCCCAGTGCTAGACATCACTATAAACTGTCATACTGTAGACATTGTAGCGATATTACTGCAAAATTGTTAAAGCTACGTTAAAAATCAAACACACACACACACACACACACACACACACACACACACACACTTTCATATAACTGATATCTTAATGTGACTATTTAATGCATTCACAGATGTAATGATGGAACCTCTCAGTCTAAACAATTCCTGTTTGTAAGTAATACCGGCTCTTTTTTAAATAAGCTTTATCATTTTTGCATGTTCGTTAGAGTTACTCGTGTTGAATAAAGTTACATTTTATGTATTTCTCCTCCAGATAACACTTCAAAATTGATGAGAAATTCTTTTTGGTTGGTAACATTCAGTTTGCTTGCTACAAAATGTGGCAACATTAAAAATGCATCCTAAATGCAACGTGTTGCCTGAGATAATGAAGGGCTGCAAGAGGATATTTAATAGTATATCCCGTCAAATATACAAATTAAGTACTGCTTGTACCTATTTTGTTGTTTTCTAAAATTCGTTTTAACTCAAGAGAGCAAGAAAAACGAAATAAATTTCATACATATTTATAGCTAATTTACCTTTCTTGCTAATACTTGACACATGAATTGTTCAAAGGAATATCTCGTTGATTTTAACACGCATCGTCGATTCATACTGCTAGATAGAAAATGGAATATAATTTTATGAAATAGTTCACTCCATGACTTGAATGATACTAACAAAAGGTAAACAAGAGTTAGATAGGAAAGTAATAAAAAACAAGAGAAAGAAAATTTCCAACAAGAAAAAGATTGTGACGGTCTATCAAATGAATCAACAAACATGGTTCATAAATATAATTTTGCTTTTATTTGATACATAAATTTGGTCTCAGTGAAAAAAGTATCCAGCTGAGAAATTTTGTCATAGTCGACCTTACATGTCTGATTTTCATATAATTTTATACGTCATGCAAGAATCCTCCTAAATAAGTAATGGCAATTTTAGTACTGCAGTCAATTCTAGTGTTATATAATAAACTATCTCAGACTAAAAAAAATTCTGTTGCAATTTCCTTTGACGACGCCAGCTTTCTATACATTAAAGAAACAATTTACGCAGGTGCATTACACAACTTGTGCATTCAAGAATCAGGCCGTGGATGAAATACAGTTGCACTAACCAATTTGAACAGGCAAGCGAGAAGAGAAACATTTGAATCGCTAATTGCATCTATCAAACAAATGTAAAAGTAGAAGGTATCTGCACTCAAAGAATGTAAAAGTAACTAAAATCGGAATGTCTCTTTAATCGTGGAAAAACTACACGCATTACTCTGCAAGACAGATCTCTGTGATAGAACCATAACCTAGCAACCTAGCAAGAGCTAAGTAACGCATACCTTGTAAAATATATACTAAATTCACCCATGAGTGTATATATATATATATATATATATAGTATATATATATATATATATATATATATATATATATATATATATATATATATATATATATATATATATATATATATTCTGACTAAACATACAGTTGTCCCCATCTCTCCTCCAGAAACCAAATGTTTGTATTATGTTGTATTATGTTACTTCAAGAATAAATATTATTCAACAGTACAATGTATATTTCATCCCAGATATATTTGTTTAATTATGCTGCCATGTTTGCAATGACGAAGACAAGCACACAGTTCTAAGGATGGTGTGTTTAAGTATCCGTTTTCTATATGTGCGGTCAATCCATTTCTTTGCCTGACCTATTATACTAATTGAATTTACGTTAAATTTCCATAATAATTAAGTTTCTCTTCCAAACTCATGTGCTTTTTAGCACAACAAAATCTCCCTTAAATCATCCGTAACCAAACGTGTTGAATACTAGAGTAACCGGTTTTATATGATGGTATTAAAGTCAAATTATTCGATTTGACACTTCTTGAGGAACTGAATGAAAGCTATCTGTCCTTTCCGTGTGCACCGATGCATAATGAAACTTTAACAAAAATCTATCAAAAGATTTCCCCAGAAACTTTACTTGAGTGAAAATACACTTCCCACAAGTCATACCACATTAAGCATTTAAGCAGATTTACATATATGGAAGACTTCGGGCATATGATCGAGCAATGGTACAAATCACTTTAAAAGCTAATGCTCATGGTGATAAAATACAATGGTTAGAGACATTTGTCCTCGTCGCTATTTTGAGAATATATTTTTACAAACAATCCAGTTCTTTTTTCAGTGTTCTAATTTGGTATGAGGAAATCGCCGTTCTTTCAAGCCTTTTCTCGTAATAATGACGTGAAAGGAAAAGAACAAAAACACAACAAACAAATAATAAAAATAAAATAACACTGTATTATTGTTTTTCCATGATGATGTCTGAAATAATGTAACAGTTCTAGTGAAGAAATAATGGATGAAAAACACAATACTCAACGTCTTGAATACTTACACAGCGATAGAGTTCATTATTATTATTAATCATAAAATGTCTTACATGGAATGTTACGCTGTCATATTACGCTTCCGAATTTACTTTCTAAGTCAGAAAAGCGTAGATAGTTTCAACGAAATAACAAATACTTCTCTCTGTTGTGAAAACAGTATAAAAGACTGGATACGTGTATATATATATATATATATATATATATATATATATATATATATATTATCACACAGGTGTATAACTCGGTCTTCTATTTAATATTGGAAGAACTATATCAGGTTTATAACTCGGCATTCCATAAAATATTGGAAGAACTATAAGTTACATAGTCAAAGTAGCAATTACCATGGCCGCCACATGTGTTCTATTGGTTGCAGTTCTTTTTGTTCATGTGCTGAAGAGAGAGGAGCTGGATGTTGGGCATGAAGGAGACTTGTTATTTTCTCTTGACCGTTGGTTTCAGTGTCTCTTGAAATTATTGGTATTGATGTCATATTGCTTGGTAACAGAAATGTAACATTTCGAGTCATACTAAAATTTGCACCGGAAGACGTTTCATCCAAAGTAACAGGCAGTTCTGTCGGCTGAACTATTTCCGACTGTAAAAATTTTCCTGTTAAAGAAGGTGTCTGGATGAAACAGGAACCTAGGGGTAACTCTGCTGATGGGGTGTACATCGGCACCACACAACCAGAGACCTGTCCCGCGGCAAGTAGATCTGTTGAAAGAACAATTGCGGTATTTTGCGTTTGTAATTTGATTGGCAAGATCCGAAAACCACTAATGGCACTTCTATTAGCTGCAGAAGAAGGGTTAGTGCAAACACCGAAACCACTATCCAAAGTTGCAGAAGGAACGCCAGTGTCATTTACTCTGTCATGTGACCTTGGTAAACCTATCGGTATACTCACTGTGTTCGCAAAACGCATTGTGTTTGGTAAATTGTTGTTCTTATCCAATAATTCTGTTGCCAAAAGAACTGGCCGATTACTGGGATTGTTGAAGATCGTGGGTGACAAGTTTCTCTCTCTTTCCATCTTGGATGAGTTTATGACGGAGGCATTCAGACAAGAAGGAAGACAGGAATGAGATGTCTGTATTTTAGATTCGCTTGAAACTGGAGATACATTAGGGGAAAGTACCGCTGTGCCTGGATAAGTTTTTGTAAATTGTTCTACATCTTCAGGAAATCTGGAACTTGAATCATTGCTTTTAAAGTCTTGTGTTTGTTCCACATTGCTGGCAGTATTCGCTAGATGCTCCATCAAACGACTTTTGACATCCATATCCAGTGTTTCGAGTGATTCTAGGAAACGCCCTGTTTCGTTTGTACATTCCGTAAATCCTATCCGGTACTCGTTAATAACCCCTCGATCAGATGGCGTCACACCTTTTATGCAGAAAAGAAAACACGAAATTAAGTTAATAAAAATAAAAGTAATATAAATAATGTTATCAATAATACACATATTTGTGGGGGGGGGGACATATCTAGCGATCTATTTGCTTCCAGATTATTAAATAACTTCTTTTGAGAAAATCTTTTTGTTTTATTTTTAGATTGAAAAAATCAGCCTCTTTAGTGATCTAGATCATGTACGGCTTTAAACCAAAAGTAAACGCCATATTTCAAAATAATTCCTTGAATTTATTAAGATAAATAAATCGCTCTGAGATTGCTATTCACAAAAATTCAATCCTCCTGTGCAATTTACAGGATGAAATTTTCTCAAATTATGAATATAATCACAAGCAAGAAATTCCTACGTTAAATATGAATGACTTTATTGATTATGTTGGATATCAAATGTCGTATTGTTCAATTAAGACACAGGTTGTTACTTTTAAATGGTCTGGGCCTGAACGAAATCAATAAATTTTATTTGATGAAATAAAGTTCAAACATTCCAATTTTAATTATTTGGACAGATAGCAGGATAGGTTTTTGTAAAATACATTTTACATAATTTACGAATCATACGACAACTTCAATATGAACTTGTTTTTCTCAAAACCAGGGCAAAATAGGACAAGATACCCAATGTTCGGCTCACTTTGTACGCTATAAAAAAAATAATTGATGACATACCTGCGTATTTTTTCCTTTCGAGATTTCGAAGATATCTCACTGTCATTTCAAGTATATCGGCTTTCTCCAGTTTGCCATGACGAGCCCCCTGACATGGAAAGATTCGAGATAAATTACGATATAGGTGAGTATCTCAAATCGATAAAGCTTTCATGCGAGAAATATGACATGAACACCTTTCAAAGAAGGGGAAACATGCAATGTGAGAGACGTTGTAAGCAATGGTAGACTGCTTGCATGTGATGTCGATACGACTTCTCATATAAGACGACAACGCGATCTATGTCGAGGCTGGAATAATAAACTCTAACAATAAATATTTATACTTTCGGAGGTATTAAGCTTGTGGATTACAAAGCGCTCTCGTAGTAATTTCGAGCTTTTAAATTAGATCTTCTCAACAACTGTTTATTTACCATCAATGTCGTACCAATGGTTGTTTCTAATACATCAATATTGTACCACTAGTTGGTCTTGTTTACCATCAGTGCCGTACCAACAGTTGTTTATTCAATATCAGTTGTTGTATAAACAGTAGCTTCTTTACCATAAATAACAAAATAAACGTGTTTTATATATACCATCAATGTCGTACCAACAGTTATATTTTGACCATCAATGTTGTACCCACAGGAGGTTTTTGTTACCATAAATGCCATACCTACCAGCAGTTCATTTTATTTGCCATTAACAGTTGTTTATTACCATCAATGCCGTACCAACAGTTGTTTATTACCACCAATGTCTTGCATGTAATTTTAAATATCAGAAGAATATGTTCGTGCGATATGATTCTGGTTATAAGCCATACTTTTATGCTTACTTGCTCAATAAATGAATTTGTTTCTCCCTTGTTTCAGGGACTCTGGGATTCTGAACATTAAAAGATGCTGATTTTTGTATGTGTCCTACAACCTATAAGAATCACTCTCTTGTATCAATTATATAGAAATCATTGTAAACTTGAAACTTTTTTTAAGTCATTGCGTATAAAGCCAAATAGAAATTACCTCTGCCTGGATTACATCCATTAACATCGTCTTAAGCTCCGTCAGACTCGCATTTATTCTTGCCCGTCTTCGCTTCTCGATAATTGGTTTCGAGCTCTGTTACAAAAGACATTTTTGTACAAATGACGTCCATGTAAATTTATGTCTTGAAATATTTTAACTTTGTAAAAAAATTTTAAAAAACCCCATGAAAACAAAATTATGCATAATAAGACTTGAACCTATGAAAATAAAGTAAATATATCTTGTATCAAATATTGATCCGACCACTAAAATGATATTAAAAAAAAAACAATAGAGACGATAACATAAAGTATACTTTATATTAAGTTTAACTATATAACGAGTAAAAAATAAAGCAGAAATTGAAGTTTGCCAGAAAAAGTTGATATTTTCCCCAAATCATGTTACTTATGCTGGTGTAAACTTGTCTTGTACGAAATCTAATATAGCATGGTCTAAAAGTAATGATTATAAAAGGTACAAACCCGTCTGCCTTTTTCACTGGCAGTCGAGGAAACTTTTTCGGAATGCATAATTGTGCTGGTCACTTGAGAACGTCCGTTACCCCGAGTGCTTGGCTTAAATTGCGGCTCACTACAATTCAACAGTCTGGTTTACTTTATAATACCTGGCGTTTACCTCTGTCGGTATGCACAGGTAGGTGACGCATGCCGATAGCTAACTCGTATCAAAACCTTTGCGTTTCAACATGTCACGTGTCAGTTCCACGCTACAATGCCAACGTACCTGAGCATTACGAGACTCTATTGGTGGAACAAATTTCAGCTTAATATCAACATCCAATGGAAACTGTTGAGCATTATGTCTCCACTTTTGCATATCGAAATGATAATCAGCCGCACGCGACAAGTATATCTTTGGAACGTGGGAAAACTCCTCCCCTTTAGGACGAGATAATTTTACCTGTGCACCACGTACACCTGTAGACAGATTTAAAAGATAACACTAATAAAAAATCTATAATAATAAAAAAACCCAAAGGATTGTGGAGAAAAAGGAATCAAAGTATACGCTCTCAGCAATACACGATAAATTAAGAATAAATATCCACGGATCATATATTGTCAAGCAAACCTCTTTAGACTGACGTGGTAAAATTCTATTGTTCAACGACACATATCTATTATAGTGCGAACTCTTCGACAAACACATACACTTTAAGGTGTTTCGTTTCCATTGATAGGGAAAGAAAGTGCCCACTTGTTTTATTGTATGCATATGCTTTGTACAGAATGTCATAAAAGTAATTTCATCTTTATGACGTTATTTGAAACTCAATTCAAATTAATTTACCCATTGTGTTGCATTTCGGTTAATCTATTTCCCGATGTTGCCAGGATTGCTCGAGCCTACGTCTAACCATGGTCCTGCCAACATTTAAGCTAGCCACATAAAACAATCATATTTTATGGTCGTTGTTTGTTTGGATGTGGGGTTTTTTTAGTTTTGTTTTGTTAATTTTGCGTTTTAAGTACAAAGCTGATGAAATATAAATAAAATAGTCATCATAATGAAATTTCTTACTTTAATAGGAATTATGTGCTGTTCGAACTACTCTCAAAGAGGGAGAGGACGGCACCGGTGGCCTAGTGGTTAGAGCGTCCGCCTCGGATGCGAGAGGTCGCGGATTTGAACCCCGGCCGAGTCATACCAAAGACTTATAAAAATGGTACAGCTGCCTCGCTAGGCGCTCAGCATTAAGAGGTTAGTGTCAGAACTGGTCGGCCTGGTGTCAGGATAATGTGACTGGATGGGACATCATGCTACATGTCTGCGGCATGATGCCCCAGTGCTAGATATCACTATAAGCTGCCTCACTGCAGACATCTTAGCGATATGACTGAAAAATTGTTAAAGTTAAGTTAAAAATCCAAATTACACACACACACACACACACACACACACACACACACACACACACTTTATATTGGTAGCACGTGCATCGCAAACTGCTGTACCACGGTAGGAAAACTCTGAAATACTACTTTCGCTTTGACTTCATGATTTACGGATTATTAAATCAAAAAGTGTCATTGGCTCAAAATAGAATAAACGAAACATTTCTCCACAAATCCTGCTTAACTGTCTTTTGTAACATTCTTGAGGTTGAAGGACTTATGCTTGCAACTCGGCCAAGTCCTAAGCAACTTAGTTTTTTTCTAGTATTTTCTCTGCTTTGCAGTATGTGAACATTGAGAAGAGACAAACTGATTCGTCACTCTTCAAAATGCAAGAGATGTTAATGCATTACATTATCTAGTTTATTTAAGTACAAAACTTCATCAAATCGATAACAATATTTTGCTTTAAATTCAACCTTTAATGCTGGTCATATGTTATAAAAGTCGAATAATTGACTATCATTCGACGAATGCTCAACGCCAGTGTGCACAAATGTTTTTATGTCAATCTAGAAGTTCTGAATAGCTTGTCCTAACAGGAACACAGTGACGTGGATCTCTCAATAAGCGTTGCTTTCTCTTTGTTTCCGTATTGTAGTTGAAATGAAAATAAGGACAAACGGTGAATGTACAGTTTGTATTGGAACAAAAATTTTAAATGGTGGTGGATAACACTGTCAAACAATGGGGAACGCCGACATTTGACTTTTTGTAAGTAACTAATTTCATGCCAGAAGTAAGCGCATGCAATCGTTTATTTTAGATAGACTTTGCAATGGTTGAGTTCACCTGAGTGCAGTTTCGGAGTGGAATCACTGTTGAATACATGCAATAATGGCTGTGAATATTGTCAGTGTGCTATACCAAATAACAAGACAAGCCCTATGATAATTTCTTCTCGTTTCTACCAACAAAAACAGGTCGGCTGTGCAGCACATTCTGGTAAAGAAGTGCCAATGCATGCGTCTGCACAACGTCAGCTTAGGTCAGTTAGCACTGCCACATGTTTGGAAGTAATAAAACGTCTGAACTGACCAGGTCGCACCACAAAGTATCGTCCCTGTCTGCGAAATATGTTCCCTTTAGTGGGATTTCCCTTACCTACGCCAGTACATATCATAGATGATTCTCTCTCTCTCTCTCTCTCTCTCTCTCTCTCTCTCTCTCTCTCTGCTTATGTGCTATATCCTTTTTACAAAATATTAAGCAAGTAAAATTAATATTATAATTCAATCAGTGACTACTGTCGCAACGTAAAACAGTTATTCTTAACAACTGTTGTTAAAGTCATTACTTTTACGTGTGTAAGGTACATTACTACTGATATAGTCACAAACCCTTTACAACCCGTTACAACGCTTTTTATATTACTTATCGTCGTCAAATAATAACCGTTTCTGAATGGAAGATTCCATATAGTTACTTCCAATATAAATCGGCATGTTTTACGTACCTGGCAACATATGTTGAATGAAAACTCCACAAACTGCCTTGAGAACATCAAACCTACGGTTGAAAGTAGCATCGCTTAGATAGAAAACGTCGCAGAGATGAGGTGATATTGTTTCGTTCGCGTAATGGACACACCTGATCCTATCCATGCATACCTCCTAAAAAGGGAAATTTGACCATCGTATATATCTTGGCCGTGTCTTCTGATATTGGAGCGCATTTTTCTCGACTGTTCTGAATTCTAGCCTATTAGAATTTTATGTGATTTTAGTTAGTACGCTTTTGATGATGTGCATGCGAGAAAATCTCACGCGAAAAAGTTTGACGCCATATTTGTAGTTTTATTTTCTTTATCAATATTGTTCATTTTGAATACGTTTTTAAAAATGTTAACATCTTTACCTTTATCTTTAATCTATAGTACGTTACGTTTACGTTTAACTGCAAGGTTTGCTATCATAGCGTTTATGCAATTTTCACCTTTTCCCCCTTTGGAACCTTACGTTTTATTGGCACT
>JAECUM010070739.1:0-16034 GCA_016617855.1 Megalonaias nervosa | reverse complement strand
ATATATATATATATATATATATAAAGTAATTTTATGGATTTATCTAAGTTATTTCCAGGATCTATTACTGTTACATTCGCAGCTTTAAAAGGCGTTTTTTGTTGCCAGTTTTATAGTACATAAGGGTTAAAATATATAATTGTAATAAAACGAAGAACAAGAAAATTGTAAAGGAACGAGAAATAAGATAATAACGACAAAACGAATCATTATATAATCGCACTAAAACGAAGAAAAAGAGATAATTACAATAGACTCAAGATTTAGCTTTTATTTACTGGTATATTATATCAATAAGTATAATATTCTACTTCAGTCCAATCTAATGAAATCTTTTCTCTTTCTTCATTTTGTAACACCACATAGAATCATATCATGAGTTCGGTCTTTTATATTTATTAACTGTACAATTGTATCAATGTATACATTTTGCTATTTATTTGTCGGTGTTATACTTGCTGAACATTTCCTTATCTATGTCATGTTACACACAGTCTATAAGTATGTATGCGTCTTACGTTCACTCATTAACAGTCGTAATATAAAAATTGTTTATACTGGTAGTACTAATTTTTTTGGTCTTTTACTTTCGTTTTAGTTTTGGATCGTCAAAGAAATATTTTTTTTGTATCTGTCAATTCTTGACATAATTTATACAACTGTGAATACAACATGCTAGTAATCACTGCACATTAATCATGATTTTGTATATTGCTGAGTTGAAATACGTTTTTAGGATTATTGTCTCTGTTATTTTTGCACGGCATCCAGATTCCTTTTAAATTCATTCTTATGAATCAATTATTATGTCTGTTAACGTTTAAAATTCAATTTTTGTATTATTTGCTTTCAGAATTGGTCATTAGGACAGAAGTAATTATATCGAACATGCAGCAAATACTCTTCAATTCATAATTCCCGTTTGTGCTTTGTATAAGGTCAGATGATTTTTCTACTGTAATTATGAATCTAAAATTCTGAGGAAAAACAAAAAGGATTTAACAATGCTAAGTCAGTGTCTGTACATCGAATGGAATTTTAAATTTCTAAAAATATATAATAAACTGGCTGTTTCTGTACCAGTGTTTAGTGTATTACCCACTCCTGGTCTCATTTTTTCTTCATAATGCCTGGCTCTACTTTTCTTGTTCTTACATACGTTGGTCGCCATACTTCACTCAACGTCACAAAATGTAATTATTCACGTTAACAATGCGTGAATCTTAAATCTGCAGTCGTATCAGACATTTACAAATTAGCTATCTGCACTCCTGTAACCTTCACATAAAACGACACGATAAATATTAATATATACACCATTTGGTCTAAGCTCCAGATATATCAGATTGTAAATGTTCTTCAAGTTGTATTCTACTTAGATGGTGTCCAGTATTGTGTTGATTAATGCCTTTCGGCGTTTCCCGTTTGTGTTTAGTTATATATTTCCTTATTTTGCCATCCATTTACTTTAGTTAAAGTTACTTACACCTGCTGTAGGACGTGTAAGAACTTGTCCTCTTTTCTCTCTCTTCAAGGGACTATAAAACAGCCAAAAAACTAGAAAAGCAGAACACATACTCAGTTCTCTGTTTATCCGATGATTGATAAAAAAGATCATTATGCTTAGGTTACCTACATTAATTTTTGTGCAATAAAGCCTGTGGACGAGAAGAAGAAAATTGAGACAAACTTCATCCAAATTTCTATAATCACTGAATAACCAAACCACGCTCTCTTCGTCTTTTACTTTGACTTCTCCCTATATTTCTTCAAGTGCTTCAGATATTGTATTATGATCAAATAAATTTAATATATTAGTACTCACTGTAAATTCTAAAGTAACATACAGTAAATTTATATGCTCTCTAGCATTAAATAACATTCATATCAAGTATCATTCATTTGTCCAAAAACTAAAATTTTGTTTTCTTCTAGAAAATATATTTATGATTCTATTATTTTATAATGTGCAGCCAATTTTTATACAATCTTCCATTAATGCAAAATTAATTAAAAATATGTTGTTGATTGCATATCTTTGTTTATAGAAATTAAATAAAAGTCACAACCTGAAAGTAATACGAATGGTCACGTTATTCTGAAGACGTGTTTAAAGTGCATAAAAACTTGTTTAACCAAATAAACTGAATAGATTAGGCTGAGAAGTATAAGACGAGTGGATCTTTTAATACTGATGTGAAACCCTAAATAATTGAAAGGCTTCTTTGTTTTGATGTAACTTCAGATGATATAAACATTAGATGTGTTTCAACCTATTCAACCCATAACCAATTTCAACTATATACTAAACATGTGGGTCTCACATAATTATCATAAATGTATGGCATTGAAATCGAAATATGTTCTACTGCAGTCTTCATTCCCAACATCCAAACTAACTAACATTGACATATTGGAGTATGACAGATTGGAGTAAACTAATTGTATGCCACTTATGAATCCCAATAGAAAACACGATACTTCTGTAAGATTAGCTCAAGCTATTAATGATTTGTCTTTTTCGGGGAGGGGCGTGTGGCGTTTGCTTGTTTTCTTTCTTTTTGTTGTTTGTTTTCCTTTTAAATTGATACACCTATCAATTTTAAAGCTTATATCAACGAAATATATAGGCTAATTGTTATTCAATAGGGTTATGAAGAACAATTTTGAACAATGAAAGTGACAGTTTCAAAAGTGGCTGGTTTTTGTTCATTTTACTAATCCAACGAAACACACATAGCCAATTGGAATCTGGTATCATGGACATGCAAGTTGACCAGTAGTACATTTTAATGAGCATTCCATCGAGTTACCGACCTCAAAATTCATAGAAGCTGACTTAAGTTACTAAAATTATAGAATAGGAGTAATGCGCGATAATGAGGTCAGTAATAGCTGGTAATGTAGTTACATTGTATACCTTTTTATAACTATTCTTCATTCTCAATAGTCCCAGTAAAGCCTACAAGTTGTTTACGATTATCAAGGATTTGGGGTATGAGTCATATAGAAAATTTGATGGATATCTATTCTGTTCCACCAACCCCAGTAATGCACGAAACTGACTGGAATAAAGGTATATTACAGGAAATATAAACGACAACTTTTTTATTGTTTTCTATTTATGACCTTTTGTGATTATTCCTCTCATTCATCAACTTTGGCGGAATGTAGAAAAGCTGGTTAGAACATTACGTTATATGATCGGATGAAATGCTGTTCAAGAAAAATATTTATAAACTAGCGACGACTTGTCTGAAAAATGTTAATAATAGCATATGTCTGTCCACAACACAGTGCACTGACTAGACAAACCATCCATTCTCGTCCAAATTGTTATGACCCCTTTGAAAAGAAACCAAAATTGATACATGGAGTCTCACAACATATAAAATATCAGGTAATCTGATGCATTAACAGTAAAACATGTGTTAGTGTGATATTGATACACAAATGGGATTCTTTATTTTTTTGTCCTTTCTTCCTCGTTTTCTTCCTCCTTTGCAACAGGATCAAACATGAGATCAAAAAAGTGGACTTGTCATGCATCAAATAACGTATCTTTCCCTTAAAATACCTTTATTAAGAAAACTATCTGTGATGTTAACCTCACCATATATCCAATATCCTACCAAGACTGCAAAGTACTTGCAATTAATTAATACAGAAATCCCATGTCGAATTCGTTTGCATTTGCTATGTGGAATTATCTTTCCACGATGTGTATTTGTTTTACCGTTTATTAACAAACGACAAAATCCTTAGCTAAGATTCAAACACACTTTAGCTGCTATGAAGACATAACCTTTAAGTGGCTTTGCTATTCGTATATAAGACAGGCAAAGTTTTCTATTCACCATTTTTTTCAAAAGTCTCGCATACTTACTGATCAAAATTCACGATGTTTAATATATTTCATATTAAAAACACTTTCTCGTTTCTGATTTTTGAGTGTTTGTTGGCTTTGGTCTAAGAATCATTTACACTATTTCCTGCGTTTACATTTCTATCCTCTCAGCCAATTGATAACATTTCCGACTATGTTCCGCAAATTTATACTATATATCTTTCTGGTGTAGATATCATACTCGAACATTTGTCCTGTCCTTTCTTAACTCTCTTTAATCTTTTGTATTCAACACAGTCTATTCTTTTCTTTTATTTGTACAATAGATCTTGTTGTAAGTATCATTTAAAATTGTAGTCTGTCATGATTTCACTTTCTTGTAAATGTATATTTACATTTATTTATTCCTTAAAACAAAACAGCTGCACCAACCTTTGCCTGCAATAAACATACACTGATCTATATAATGACACCTATAGTTTACTTGTTATGTTTCAATAAAGAAACAAAGAACTGATATTTTCCTTCCTATAGCTCTATCAGCCATGTATATATAGTCCATGTACCCACCTTTATCTCTCTTGCTCATCTATGTAGAATCTTTATTGTGACACTTCTTATTCTTATATTTCTGTTGTGCTTATTATAAAAGAAGTCTTTTACCTAAATATTATTGTCGTAACCTAATTAACTTTGAAACGTTTACTATTGTCTTGACATCATTCGCAAACAATATTTATTATTTTATTTGCAAAATTGGTTTAACTGGATTCTAACATATTTTTGTCAAAACATTTGTTAATATTTTATCTGGAGTTTTAAATTTATTTCTAAAATAATGTTATTTCCATTATATTTGCTGATTGGATTTTTCTCTATGAACTTGTTTGGCATTGGACAGAGCCATCCAATATTACTCGCAAGACCACCCACGTGTACGTATCTTTTCTCGTTGTCATCTAATTATGCCTTTCCTCAATGGTCTGATTCTTCCTGCCGTTTCTTTATCCCATTCTGTTTTTTTTATTAGAGCTTCAAAACTTCAAACCCGTCTTCTCTTCTGATGTATATTCTCTTCTTGATCTGGATTATGGATCCTTTAAAAGAATAAAAGAAAACAGTATCTTTAAAACACGAATATGAGAGAGAGAGAGAGAGAGAGAGAGAGAGAGAGAGAGAGAGAGAGAGAGAGAGAGAGAGAGAGAGAGAGAGAGAAAAATATGGCATTAAATAGATCATTATGTATTTACTCCATGAACAGGTTTGTGCAGCAGCTTTCCCGTTTTATTTAAAGGAAATTAGATGCATAATAATAAAAAATAAAGGTAATAAAGGATTAATGTTTTGATTTAGAAATTAGTATACAAAGTAAAGGATTAACGTTTTGATCTGGAACATAATAGACAAAAGCAAAGTATTAATTGAAGAAACACAACATCATACTCTATCCATTGACAATGAGGTTAGAAATGTTTACTTTGGTAGTGGTGTAGATTGTGTTGGTCCGAAACTATATGACACTTACAAAACCCATGAAAGAAAGAAAATATATATCAAACGTTCTGAATCTGGGTAAAACATAATGAGTTACCTTTTGAAATTAATTAATTTTATTGTTTTTCCTTACCAAGATTGTTTTATTTCTCCACCGAGACAACGATAATGAAGTTTGTCTTAATTTTGTTCTCTTTCGCGAAATAAGAATTGCGTTTCACCATCAAAAATTGTAGAAGACCAGAAAACGGCACGACAATATCGATTTCGTTAAATGGTTGATCTCAGTGCCATGTAACACGAATAACAATTATATCCTTATTGCTTAATGAGCATCATCTGATTTTTGCTTCTTCATGTGCTACATCTGACATTGCGTAGGCTGAACTTGCGCTCATTCACTAAATACCTTCGAATTCGTAGCTTGTGTATCGATACATGTTTAATCCTTATATTACAAGCTAATGTTGTCTAATCTAATTATCAAAATAGAAGATATTTGATACGTATATTATTTAAATGCATTGAATTTGTATTTTTCTTTAAAACACATTCAGATAATGCATTAATTTAGAATGTTAGGTGCACCAAATATTAAAACTCTGATTTTAGACAGCTTTTAGAACATACTTATAGACCGTCTGTACAGAAATCGTCGATGTTTTTATTTTGATTGTAACTTATGTATTATTGCACTTACCGCTTGCAGATCACTGTTTAGTCTCTAAACATAAGTACTTCATATGCCACCGTTACAATTTAAATAACTTTAGTTGTCAGTGTAAATGGATCTTTTATATGACTTTGCTACACTTTTATACTAGATGAAATTTGTTTTTATATCGACTAATGTAGTTACGTTACGACCCACAAAGCCATAAAAGTATTCCAGAATCGGTTTGGATCAACGTTCTGAATGTTTAATTACTTTTATGCTTAAAAACGTTGCCCTTATAGTTTTGAAAATTGTATCGATTTTTGTCCAAGACTAGTTTACACGACTTCCCCTGTTCACATTTATATCCTCGTTGGAAATGTAAACAGCCATAGCTTCTGTTGCATAAAGAATTATTTTGTTTGTTGAGTACATATTCAATCTTATATTGATTCTCTTCTTTAGGGCTTTTATATAGTATTAATCTTGTTGGGGTGTCTTGTTTCCAAAACATTAAAAACTAAAAATAACAGGACCAACGTCTGTGTAGAATAAATATTTAATGATGTAGAGAATATAGCTTTATATGTTCAATTATACCTGAAATACGTTTGTGGGATATTTTGCGTTCTTGAATTTGAGTCCTATATCTTAATACTTGTAAGCACCTATTATAATAAGTATTTAATTCATTTTAATTAATGGGATGTGTAGTAACACTTGTCATCATTGTATTACTTATTAATTTTGCCTATTTCTATGCCATTTGCAACCTTCTACTAATGTCTCTGGATCAAGCGACAACAGATACCGAATGTAAATAAAGGGGGATACTTTAAATAAAACCGTTACAATACATCTATAAAACTATGTTTAGTCAGTATATATCAATGTTTTCAGATTCATCTTACCACGGCTACAACATATGTACAAGTATGCTGCACAGAAATCCTCTATATTGATGTTATCTATATTGCTTGTATAACAAAATATTTCCATAATATTGACTCCCTTATCAACTAATAATAACATTACGCATTAAAGACTCTAGTTTCAATTTATTTATAATTTCTTTGTCAATAGAAGAAATTCCACTATCATCTATTTTATTCGTTTTAATTGTAGACCATATAAACATTGACTAATTTGTTGACAAAACGCAATGAATAGCTATATTATCAACTAACGTTTCATCAAAATTCGTAACCGTCTGATGATGTCTTTCCTCAAACCTTTGTCCGTCTGATGATGTGTTTCCTCAAACCTTTGTTTTCATAGCAGATTCTGTAATATAAGTTTACTCCTGTCTTATTATACTTTTATATATTGTTTAATTCCTTTATAAGAATAACATGAAAATATATAGACTAACCTTTAAATGTAATAAATATTTAATAATCTACATAATAGCACGCTTACATTAGAAACCTACGTATGAAATAAATACTGTTTTATTATCATTTGCCACCAAAGAAATCGGCTTGAGATTGAATGTTTTATTTGTATAGGTTTTATTTGGGTTTTCTTAAATGTTCACCTGACTAGCAGTCATAAAAGTGACATGTTTTATGCTTGTGTTTTATGTTTATTTATAATGCATTAAATGCGCTAAAGTAGAAGATTTCTGAACTAGCTCCCTGCAGGAAATGAAGAGGCTGTTTATTACTTTAGTTATTTGTTTCTTTTATCCTAGACTGGATATTAGAAATTGTTTTGTGTATTTCATGATGGGATTGTAAGTATATTTTAAAATCATTGTTTTCTTTTTGTTAACAATGTATTATATTGTTCTCTTCATCATAAAATCATAGAATCTTTTTTCGGAATTATATGCTAATAATTTTTTTTGTAATTGTCCTACCATGGTTAAAGTTGAACTAAATGCTTTCAACGTGTCTGTCTGAATTACTCTCAATTCTTCTAATTGCTTTTCACCAGCTGAAACAAATTATATTGGAAATAATATCTGTATCGTCTGTATAATAGTACGTTTATTTTTATTAATCTTAAAAATAGATAAGTATTATATTGAGATGTAACTTTATATATCACTTACAAATGACTGTTTTTATACCTACATTATCCCCTTTAACACAAACTGCTTCGAGTTAAATTGGAATGTTTAATGTCACGCACACGTATTCTCCTTTAATTCAGACATATTTGTTAGTTTGTTTACTGTCATTCATATTTAAAACGTCTACTGTCAATTTTATTTCCATGTCCCATAAGATCTAAGATTTGTATCCCTAGATCTTATAATCATTCCATACAATATAAATCGTTGCATGCTTGTTTGTTTTGTTTGCCGTATTTTCACATTTATCAATGTTTAGTTGCTATGTTTCTTTTTTGTGAACAATTGATCGTTTATTGGCATAAATACAACTCGAAATAAAGAGTGTATAGGATAAATTTGTTTTATAAACTACGTACACCACGTGCATGTGATATAGCTTCATTCTGTAAGAACAATATACTTTATCAAATCAATGGAGTAGTATATTTTAAAAAGTTTCAGAATTATTACTGTTTAGGCTTGTGAATTAATGTCACTTTATTCTTGCACTGCTTGGGCGCTCCCGATTATTTAACTTAGCATTTTCAAATTATCTAAGTTTTGATTTTGTCAGATTCGTATGTAATTGACGATAGAGTCATCGACTGATTTGCAATTGCAGTTTTAGTTTACATGTATTCCTGCCAACTAACCAATATTGGAAAATACATCATCCTTTATGTTTAATAAAATTGTTTATAAAGTTCTCCTGCTATTTTCACAAACATAGACGCACAAAAAATTAAGAAGAAAAATCGCCGTAAAGGAAGAATCGCAAGCAAATCACAGCAAACATTCCTTCAGCTGTTCCGAACACTGTAATTAATATCTGAAAAATAGAACTTACGGAGGCAGAAGTAAAACGTTTATATTAGGGTTTGAGTTTCTGTAGACGCCCAAAGCCATACGACAGAGATAAACTGCAAAAGGACACTGATGAGGTTTTTCAACTTTGTTGCAAACGACACCTCCAGACACATCAACCATACTAGCAGATATTCTACAAAAGAAGCAAAAGATTGCCCTACATTCATTGAAAAACAGAATAGACGTCTTAATCAAGCCTGGAGATAAGACCTTCGCTGTGATTGTTATGAATATGGAAGATTACATAACTAAAGTAAATAGACAAGTAATTGACATCAGGTTGTACCAAGAATTAGACATGGATCTAACACTTGACTATGCGAAAACCATTACAACTATCATTGGCAAGGGGTACAAAATCGGACATACAGACCAGCAAAAGAAAGACTACTTAAGCCCAGAAAACCCAAGAGCAGGAAGATTTTATCTTCTGTCTAAACTCAACAAACGAGGAAACCCGAAAAGATATTAAAATATTTCATGAGACCACATATCCACAAATTGCCATCCTTTCTTAAGAACATGATGGATTTCCTTATAAAAAGCAAAGCAAATGAACCATTACTGCCGGATACAATGCTCATTTTCTTAAACGTAACATTTCCTTATATTAATATACTCGTTTACGATTCTCAGTTGGAGACGAATTATAACCTGTGTTATATGAAACTGTCTTCGTTCAGTTTTACTTCATCTTATCACGCATCCTCCTGGATTCAAAATAGCACCTTCTGCTCTACATGATGTATATTTGAAATGTACAAACAACTTCCGATTTCATTTGCGTTTTATCCATTTTATGAAATTCAGGCATATGCAGTCTTCTAAGGCTCTTAAACCAATGACAACAAAGATTTTGGTCTCATAAGATAAATGTTTGCTAAATATCAAGACTTTCTGTACCACTGAAAATCCTTATTCATTATTCCAGGATGTCCAGTAGATCTTCATCTTCAGAATCATGGAAAGCTTTTTAACTAACTTTTTCCAAATCCATAATACTTAGAATCACAAATCTAAATTTGGCTGCATACCAAGATCTTCGACTGCAGATAGAATTATCCTTCTATCTCTTAATTCACAGGGACTAATACGTTTTTGAGCTTTAGCCTATGATGTCATCATTACAAGTAAACATCTTCTAGCTAAATGTAGATTATTCATGCACAAAATAACCTGCAGAAAATTGGTTATATTAGAAGTCTTGAGTGGTGGATGGTAAACAGCGCGATCCTGTAGCCAAAATCTCTCTAGTCCTTGTTAGTCAAAAGCATCATCCAAACTTTGACTAAGCCTTAAACTTTTTCCAAACGTTTTAGCTTAACTTTAATAGCCCAAAACTTCAGTGACGATTTGGCTAACCCTCGATATTCTAGCTCATGAAAGGACTTTCCCCAACAAGGCATAAGTTGAAGCTGAGCAGAAACTTGATTCTGTCCGACCAATTAAATATGAAGTGAGAAACTCATGAATTCCTTAGGTAAATGTTGGTTTAACTGTTATAGTGCATAATATGAATCAACATTATTGTAACAGAATATTGGTTCCATCACTGCATCAGTATGTGTTCAGAAACTTATCTCTATTCAGACTGTACATCATTACATATCAAACAACACGATCCCTTAACCAAAGGTTAACAAAATATGTAAAGTTCAAAATCAGAATTCTCACTTTCTAAACAAATTGTAGTTATGACTTCACCGCTTTAGCATTGATTATTTTTTTCAAGTTGTAATGTTTGACACGCAAAATTGCAGAATACCTTAGTCATCGTTTTATTAAACCTTTATTGTTCAGTCAGAAGATTAACTTTATCTAGCTATAAGTTATGCTAGTCATGAAGGAGACGAAACTATGGTAACAAAATTAATGCATAACGCCTTCAAAAACAGTGCGTGTGTAATGGTTGGTCAACAATCATATCTTCTAATGGTGACCATAATATGTGCCTAGTTTAACAGAAATGCACTCAAAACTGCAATAGCAGCTGAATTCGAAAGTTGTCAAACATGGCATCTAGTCCAAACAGGTTGAGAAACTAATTACATTATAAATATTCTGCAACTCTCCAGGCTCAAGGTCACAAATGATAATAACCACAACAACAATCGCATGAGCAAAGTGATGCGTCAATATGCCCATCTTCGAGTGATGTCCATAATAGTTACTAGGTTAACAGCAATCTATCACAAACTTCAGGATTTGTTAAGATAGAGTGATTGCGTGATACGCCGCATTTCGCAGCAAAGCTTAAATGGCAATGCTTCTAATAAGAAGTGCAGAAACGATCTGATTTGTCGAAATGAACAATCTTCACCTAATGTCCATGGCATTTCCTGAGTTTCATTGCGATGAATTGAAAAACGCGACATTAGTTGCGTTCACAAAATTGCCTCATATTGTTAATTCAGCTAAACGTAAAAAGAGTAATAACTGTCTTACAAATTATGTGGGAAGAGTTATTTGTTCATACATGCATCTCCAGAAGACGAGAAAAATATTAATAAAGTTTCATAGCAATCCATTAAAATGTAACGCGGTAATAGTTACTATAAAGAAATTGTGTATCTGATCTCTACTTTTCCTAACAACAAATGGTGCCCATCGAACATCCGATGTGGTCGCCAAGGAGACCATCTTCAAAAATCTTGTTATCGCAACACATCCAGAATGGTTTATTCGATTAAGCAGACATTTTCAGTAACGAATTCTTATGATGTAAATTTGATCCCCAATGAAATGGTCGCTGATTTGACATACAGTATTGTTGTATACTCATCATGTAGGATATATTCTTAACGCTACTCCCGTAGAGCAAAAGAAAATATCATCCAGAATTTTTGCTAATTTGTTTCCAATAATGTGCAGTAGGTCTAAAATGAAAATTTACTTATCCGGCCAAAAAAAATCATTTAAATATTTTGTTGGCGTCATATATGTCAGATTGCCACCATTTTCACTTAGGACCAACTAGACATGATAGGAAGAGTTTGGATAAAGTGCCAGGGGCATAAAATCATCTATTTAGAAGGCATTTTGAAAAACGTGTGTGTGAATCATGACACCATTTTCATATAGGAATGCTAGAGACCAATAAGAGCTTGGTCAAAAGTACCATCCGTCCTAGAGCAGGAAAGTAAATATAATTTTCAAAATGGCCGCTCTAATGGATGTCACTTATGCAACATTTTGATTTAGGACCTACTGCACATCATGGGAATTTATTCTGCGAAAACCGTATGGCAGTCCGATTATCCATTTAGATTGGTACGAGTTTTACTTTGGACCAAACAGAGATCAAAGAACTCTGTCATGAAAATTCCAAATCATCCATTGTAATAACGAGATCTTTCAGATCGCTGCCTTTGATGTAATAGGGGCAAATTTTTTATTTAGGACAAACTAAAGAGTATAATGGGACCTTAAGTGAAAATCGTACGTCGATAAGATCATGCATTACGGATGCTAGATATGCAACATTTTGATTTAGGACCAACTGAACATCATTAGAACTCTTTTAGGGGCAGTTCTATGTCACTTTGATCATCCGTTTTGAAAGAATTAGCGATATGAAGATTTTCAAGATGCCGGCAAAATGACCATACTGGATATCGGATTGACGCAATAGTGATATAGGACTAATTAGACGTCATAAAAACGCTATAGTGAAAATTCCAGATCAATACTAGCATCGATTCAAGAGTCGTTGCGATAACAACATTTTTCATGATGGGTAACTTGAACATCCAAGTGCATATTTTGATTTAAACTAAACTATACCACATGCGAGGTCTTCTAATGAAAACGCCCTGTCAACAAGACTATCTGTTCAGGAGGAGTAGCGTTAAAGAGTTTCAAGATGGCGCCCATAATGATGTCAGATATGCAATATGTTCATTTAGGACCTATAGACATCATAGGAAGGATTTGAGTGTAAACTCTATGTCAATTCAATCTTCGTTTTAGAAGAATTAGCGATAAGAGGCTTTTCAAGTTGGTGGCAAGTAACCATATTCGACCTGAGATCGGCGATAATAAACAAGTAATATTCTAAACTATAAATTGCTTGAATGTATAACTGCTGTTATTTTCTGTCCTCCAAAATCTGTAGTATCAAAAAACAGAATATAAGAAGGAAATGCAATACAACAAAAATAATATTATTTATTCTGCAACACTTTATTATTACATACACGTTCATAAGACCTGCTAATGCATATATATTAACGTATATGCATACATGTTAACATATCAAAAAACCCTTCTCTACATATAAACAAATCCGCAACATTGATGACGCATTAAAGGATGCCACGAGATCCTAATTAGACAGTTAGCAGCAAAGTTGAAATAAATCATTTCAAGACAAGGTATTGGATACAGAAATAACAAACTTTATTCTACCTGTGCAATTTCATTGAATTATATATACGTAACATATCTATATAAACATATCACTATTTGTAGTTGTAAGAGCATGTGAAACAAAAGAAAAAATATTAGGCATTAGAAACAACTATATTGCATGTATGTACGATATGATTTTTATTTAAATTCGGTAATGGCAGTTGTGCATTTGTAGGTACAAATACTTCTTCTTTGAAAATATCTTACCTTTATGTATGTTTATCCAGTCTTGAGTAGGTTCTATTTTCATATTGGACAACAAATGGATTCATTTTTATCCCGAATACATATATGATCAGGACTCATGCCCTATATTTATGTCACCTTAAGCATCATGCAGATCATTTGCGTATTAAGGTGATTGCAAGACAACTGAGAAGCGGTGCTGTTCTTTTCTTCCAAATTTAAAAATACTAATCATTTTTACAAGGCAACTTATCGGTAGGAAGTTTATTTAGTTAGTTTATTTATATTTTTAATAAAGCGCAGGTTATAATTTATTGCAACATATAGCTTAAAACTTCGGGCACACATACCTCCGTATGCCTCACTACTATAGCATTGTAAATTGATACTAATGACACCGATTAAAAACATTATTCCTTAGATTTAACCTAAAATTATTAAACAGGTGCAAAATATGTAGCTAATAAACGCACAAGAGCAGGGCGTATTTCACTAAAAGGCATCATTTAACCACTATTTTACTGTATTAGCATTGCACAAGTGTTACAATAAGAAAACAAAATCAATATTCTGCATAAAAATAAAATGACCAGAAACGATATTTTCAAGTAGATTTGTATACGACATATACGTCATGACCGGCATATCATATATTTCCTCATTAAGTGAAGTAAGGTTTTATGAATGAAATGTATTCTTGATTTCATCGCCCAACAATAACCGGTTTTCGAATGAACGTATATAGCCAAGCACTCTACTTTATCTATCACTTTTTCTTAACGTGCAGTATATACTGATTAATACTCTTTGACAGAAAAAGATATTAATTTACTCTAGTTCAGGAACGCAGAGTGAACTTTCTTTTCGTGCATTTTGTAACTTCAAAACTAAGAGCGGACCCAGCCTGACTTACCTTGCCTTTGTGAAGAAGCCACTATCATATATCAGTGGAAATCAAGAAAGGTAATAAAGCAGAAGTTTTGATAAACATGGTACTATTAATATCATCTTAAAGCCTAAATTGCAATATGAAAATGACAAATCTAAGGAGATAATAGATGATATATCGTGGAACAGATAATTAACAAGATGTCAGAAACGAAAGAAAACATTCAGTGACCGTATTTTCTGTTACAAGATAACCAGTTTATCTTCCATATTGTTGAAGCTCATATGCAAATAAGATAAGAAGCATTGCCTCATGTAGTGACTCGTGGTGTATAGTAATCTTAGGCATATGTCAGTACAGATCAGTACAATCAATCAGGTAGATGTTTTTCGCAATATGCAAGCGTAGTTAGTAAACGGATGCAAAGTAATGATTGTAGATTCTGTAACAAATCGAATGTAATTCCTTATCCAGGCTAGGATGTTGTATGACCCAGCTACTATGTATACTGCGAATCAGTAATCATTGAGTTGTTCTCCCTTAATTGCATGACTATTTTTCATTTCAGCAGGATTTGAGTCACACGTATAAGGCAATAACACGGGTGACACCATTATATATCAGATGTAGGTGAGAGCATTCAAATATATTCATCATATTTCCCGTGAAGGATTTAATTAATTATAAATAATAGTGCACAGGTGTAGAAAAACTATTCAGAAATACATTTTATTGTCCCATATATTATTTTATTTGGCAAAAGAATGAATGAAGCTGGTTTACAAATGGAAATAATTTGAGAAGCAATTTGCGCATAGTGTGATAATTTTTAAGTTTTGGGGCTTAGAAATATACACTTTAAAGAAAGTTTGTGGACACCGAGACGTACTGAAAATAAGTTTTGATGTTTTCCAAATATTTGTTAATTATGCAAAATAACTTTTTCTCTTACATTAATTTCCGAGTCTATGTATTATCATCTAAACATTAGGAATGAATAATTGATTTTGTGTCCTTTAAGACCGATAAAACGAGCATATTGTCCTAAAATTAAAATCTCGACACTAAATTCAAATCTCGACGATTAGGCAAATAAAAAAGCTACAGACACCTTAATAATCGATTAAAATATTTTTTAAACAGGATTTATCTAAATATTAGCTTCAAGTGCAAAACTCCGTTAAATGATACTGTAATTTCATGAAGGTATAAACTCTGTTTAAACCAGAGAAGATTCCAAGATATTTCTCTCAATATTATTCAGCCTGAGTCTTATATTGCATACGACTCTATTATAATAACCAAAATTGAATTTGATATTGGTTTTGAACAAGAGTGATAATGGGTAGCTATAGCGCCTTTGCTGATCATCTCCTAAGTATCCGCTTTTATAAAAAAAATAAAATTAACTAGGTAGCAACCGCCGAAACCCGAAGGAGGGAGGTGGGTGGCGGAGGGAAGGGTGGAGGGTGACAAGTAAGGGAGCTATTTTGCAACACCACTGCACTGAATGACTCAGAATAGTCAAAATGTTATTCACAGTAACATAATTCATCTGTGGTTCCTTGCACACTGTTCATCATTTGGGTGTGCCTTGAGTTGTCTGCAGGCATTAGATTAATTCGCT
>JAECUM010070735.1:0-17519 GCA_016617855.1 Megalonaias nervosa | reverse complement strand
TACCTGACACTAAAAGACTTTGAGAAGCTCCTGTATACCCTTAAAATTGTAATAGGGATAGGATTGGTCGAATCACCCAAGAGTGATATAGAACCCTTCGACATGAATGGTTCATAATTCTCCATAATAAAATCAGACTGGGGTTTATGAGACCCAACAAATGTATTGCTTTCAATACATGACCGTGACCTTGACCTCTTAGAAATAAGAGCTTTTGGGATAGGTCTGTCTTGATTCTGATGCCTATATTTCAATTTAAAGCAATCAGAAATGACGTGTCCTTTTTTCTTGCAATAGGTACACATAGGCAGAGACAAGGATTTTGAATCAAGTTTATCAGAAGCTTGATTTTTAGAAGTTGTGCCAGATTGAATTTTAGGAGGAGTCGTATTAGGCTGAAATATCTTTCTACCAGTAGACGGCCGAGTGAATGTTTTGTTTACAACAGGAACTTTATGAGTTAAGGAGTACTTATCAGCAGCAAGAGCAGCATTTTCCAAGGTTTCAATCTCGTGATCTTCAAGATGATTCTTAATGTCACTAGGGACACAGTTCTTAAACTCTTCAAGTAACACAAGTTGTTTGATATTTTCATAATCATGTTCAACTTTCTGGGCTAAGTACCATCTCTCAGATAACTGCTCATTTTCTCTAGCAAATTCAACATAAGTCTGTCCAGCTTCTTTTTTATAGTTTCTGAATTTTTGCCGATAAGCCTCAGGGACTAACGCATAACCCCTTAAGATGCACTCCTTAACCAAATCATAGTCAGAACTCTGTTGTACTGACAGGGATGCATATATATTTCGGTCTTTTCCGAAAAGTACACATTTCAATAATTGAGTCCAATGCTCCCTTGGCCATTTCAAATTTTCAGCAACTTTTTCAAAATAAATAAAATATTTGTCTACTTTTTCTCTAAAAGGGGGCACTAACCTGATATTTCTTGTAATGTCAAAACTTGAATTTGTATGTGAAGTGGAAATGTGCTTTTCACTTGCCAGCTCAAATTCTTTCATTCTAATTTGAAATTCCTTTTCATCCTTCTCTTTTTGGATTTGCATCTGTCTCTCTCTCTCTCTCTCTCTCTCTCTCTCTCTCTCTCTCTCTCTCTCTCTCTCTCCTCTTCTAATTGTAATTTCATTTGTTTATCTTTCTCCCTCTCCTGTCTCTCTCTCCTCTTTCTCAAATTGTAATTGTATATCTTTCTCCCTCTCCTGTCTCTCTCTCTCCTCTTTTTCAAATTGCAACTGCAATTGTTTCTCTTCTAATTGCACCTGCAATTGTTTCTCTTTCTCTTCTTTCTGAATCTCGAGCTTCCTTAACTCCAATTCCATCTTGTATTTCATTTTTAATTCCATTACTTTTATGTCAGAGTCCGATACCGACTTATTAACCGTAGCCAAAACACTTTTATCAAAATTATTCTTCTCTACCAAATATTGAATCAAATTTGTTTTTAATTTTTTGTTTCGTTAAGGAAGATTTTGCTTCAGAAAGATCGTACTTTCTGGCAAGTTCAAGCAACTCATCTTTATCAGACTATCCAACTGCTCCTGAGTTGGACTAGAAGGAAAAGTTTCCACTTTTGTTGACATTGTAAGTGAAAGCCTGTTGTTTTCACTAACAATTTCAAACAAAATGTAAAAAAGTACTTGGGATTAGAAAACTAGGGGAATTTAAATTTCAAAAAACAATTTTCTGAAATATTTAACCAAAATTCATATATCCCAAGGACGAGCACCCCAGTTTTCTCTTGTTACGTGTAGGCTCGTACAATAATAATAAGAGAAAAGAGTGAAGTCAACAAGCTTTGTATATTTTAACAAAATAATTTATTTCCCTAGAAAACAATGTAACAATTAAAATAGGACTTGAGGTTTGTGAATATAATCCAAACTTTAATCCTAAGATTGGAAAAATACAAGTCCTATTACTAAATAGTTCTAATAGAATCCAGGTTCGAATCTCGATGACGTTCCATTATGGAAGACGATAGCGTCAGATGTGGTCGTTGTACAAATGGCAACAATTCCTCAACTGAATCACAGTTTGTTTCCGTATAACTCCAGAATAAATTTCCACTGAATTTCTTTCTCCCAGAATTTTGATAAAAAAGAATACTCGTTTGGTTTTCTAGAGAATAAATTATTAAATTCCAAAAACAAATGAACTTCAAAACAATTTGGTTTCAACAACTGAAACCTTTCAAGCTTTCAAGGTTTTAAAAATACAACTAACTGAAAAGCTCTCAGAAAGGGTATTAAATCCAACTAAAATATCATCCCGTTCTCGAGTGATAGGTCACGTGGTCTCTTAACACTTGAACAACGCAATATAAAATATGAAATTTATCACGTAGCAAGAACAGCCCTATGCAGATTTTCACTCTGAAATAAATATAAAAATAAAACATTGTTTATTCAGGCTACACGTAGACCGATACGACGTTGGCAATAGCCAATCGTTTTCGAGTAGTGTTTATACTACCGCGCACCAGGGTGAACTAAATATAATGCAATGTAACATCTTTTATGTTTTAAATAAATATAATTATTGAAAGAGAATATTGAATCCCGTGAAAATAATCATTACAATAAAATGCAATTAAAAAAAACTAAAATAAAAAAGAATTTTAAAACTAACACACAAGCAATTTAATTACATATACGTAACACTCACTTGACATTATTTCATTAGTTTTAAGGCTGTGCCAATGTTAGTCCTTTCAAGTGAAACAGTGTTACTTATGCATTCATATTTTCTACTCAAATTCATGTTTATATTTTTTTTCACTAATTAGATCATTTGAACTTTTTGTTTGTTTTGGAAACGGACACGAGCATCAATTTAATAGCATTTATAAAAGGTACTTGTACAATCACACACCCTCCATTAACTCCTCTTCAGACCCTCCTCTTGCTCCCATACTCACCTGCCCAAGGATCCATTTCTGGGAGAGTGTGAAAGATAGACTAGGAAGAATGCAGAAGGTTCCGACACAAAAGTCAGCAACTGCCAGATTTGCTAAGAAGAAGTTTGTCATGCTCCTCAGACGCGGACTTCGGGCAATGGCAAACAGCACGAGTAAATTGCCTGTAAAGGGAGAGTACAGTGTCAACGAATTAATCTAATTAAAAAAATATATATTAGTTTTGAAAAGGGTTAAAAGGTTTGCATAAGCATTTCTAACTTTTCAATAATTAGTCAAATTTTGCTTGCCTATTACGCCGATAGGAGGAGTTTTGTTTGAAATACTATCTGAAAGTCAAGAATGATAATTGAATTGATAATCTCTCGTTAAAGACAATCATCGCATGGATCAATAAAAATACAATACAGCTATATTTTAAGTATTTGTAAATTAGTGCAGATATTTGGCATAGTGTGTGATACATACCGATTTCTAAGACAAAACTGACTTTTTGTGCCTTAGATATTAATGATAAGGTACATTATCAAAATTAGAAATGATAGTCAAAATTTACCGACAATTGTCTTGTCAACGTATAATGCATACAAACGACATCAAAACCATCTGCACAGGAAGAAAACACTTCTTCGCAGAAATACGATTTCTCCAACATATTGTAGTAAGGGCAATATATGTAATGGTTTCAAAGTTTGCCATGGATAACAACACTAATTTGGCAAAACAGGCCTTGTAACGTCCAACAAAAGTTCCTACGATACACATTTATGTTTTTGCTTGAGAGTTGCTAATCAATGAATAATATTACTTGTATTATATAAACTGCAATACTAAAGTCTCAACAGAAGACAAATGTTCATCTGGTTCTGTCTTTTGGGTTTTGCACCGGATGACAAAGCAAACATCAGTTATTCGGAAGCTTCCGGCTAGGTTACTTGTATTAAAATTGACAATTATTTAAAACAAAATATTTAAAAATACAACATAACCTCTTCAAATGTATATGTCTATGTTAGTGGTTAACAAGTTAGATAGACTTATTGCATCTTAACATTTTTTTTAATAAACTGGATCTAGTCAAACGTGAATAAATATGAAGAACATGTATAATGAACGCATTTAGGTTAATAATATAGGCAACTCATTTTCTCTAGCCACTTTCCATTATGGCTCTGCACGTTTTGCTTATAGCCAATACAACACTATGCACATTTTTCATTTCTGCTTTAAATTCATAAAATTATAGTTACACTTTGTGTCTGATATGTTACTGAAATGGATACATTATCTATCATAACTCATATCAGTTTCATACAACATTTATGCAATACGTACAAGATAATTTTTCCAAGAAAATTAAGTATCGTAATGTGGAAAGTGATTCATCTTTTTGTGAATTTAGGGCCTGGTCATGACGAAGAGGCTTGCTGTATACTTTACGCAACTGTTCCTAAATATATTCTCTTTGCTGACAATGTCTGTGAGTAAGATACCCGTTGGCTATGTTAGTATTTTAAATGTTAAAAACGACATTTCTTTCTGCCCACGATACACAATTATCTATATTGCAGCAACAACTTCTACATTAAGAGTCAATCAATTAGCCCAATTGTTTATAACTTTTGTTCATTTGCTGGGCATTTATAGACTTATGCTTATGAAACAATTTTTTTTCTGGATTAAATGACCTTTGCTCATCGTGCAAAAACATGCCTAGGAGAACATTTAAGCAGATATTACCCTGTTGTCTGTTCTAAAACAGGTTTATTAATGTTTAACGTTATATATATATATATATATATATATATATATATATATATATATATATATATATATATCAGCGTTAAAAATAACAAAAATGTAAGCTATCAAGTCGCACCCAAGAAGATGAACAATAGGCTCTGGGATCTCAACGTTTACTAATCTCAATCGGATCGGAATTTCCTACCAAGAGGTGACCAGTTAAATATGGAAACTTCCGAGGTACAGCTCAATTTCCGAGAATGGAGACAAAATCTTGTCACTGGAACTAATTCTCGACTTCCGATGTCCAATGCGAAAACTTCCGTCTAGTTATTTTGCCACTTGAATAATATAACCTTGCTCTGAAAGGGCTATGTGATGATTTCGGTCATCAAGGTCGCCATAAAACGTTGTCTCTAGTTAAGTCTAGATTATATTGGTCTGGACTATATGCAGACTTGCAACACTAGATGAAAACCTTTATCGTTGTATGCGAAGGTAATCGCCACTTCAAACTGCACTGTTGGTTATAATTAATCTTTTCCAGTCCGAAGGAATTAATCTTAGTGCTTATTTCGCCTGAGAAGTTTTGGGGGTGTTTATGTAAATTTTGTTTGACTATTTTCGGATAAATAAGGTAAACAAGTGGGTGAACCATATGCACGGGTTGCTCATATTTTTGCAATAGTGCCTGGTGTCAATGTAATGTGGCCGGGTGTTACATGTTTGTGACATGACGCCCCAGTGCTTGACATCATTATAAACTGCTACATTGCAGACATAGTAGCGATATGACGTTTATAATACACAAACACGCACACACACGCACACTATGCATATAAAAGGTTTTAAAGTGATATCTCTGTATCCCCGTTAGGATGCTCGATAGTATGAAGTGATAGAGAGATAGATGGATGGATGGATGGATGTAAGGATGGATAGAAGAATGGATGGATAGTTAGATGGAGAGATATGTGAATTTTCGAGTGGATTTATTATAGCATCTAAGGATGAGTAGGTACTTTTAAAACATTTCAGGTACGACCTAGTTTTGAAAGAAATAAATTTTAGTTGTTTTGTATTTTCATCCCTCGTTTGATCTTAGAAGTCTGGGCCAAGGCGTATGATGTTTAACAAATCACACGCATCCTCCTACATGCTGCAAGCCAATACTTAGTAAGAACAAACAGTTTGCTGTGGGTTGCGTCCAGCTTTGCTGGAGGAGAGCATCCTGGTAGCTGATTAGAGAGGAGGCCGATGGTTGCAACTCCCATGCAGCAAACAACTTGGGCCTTAGTTTAGGCTAGATGGGTGGTTGTTGCTGTTATGGGTTTAACGGCATTATTCTGCACACTACAGGCTCTACATAGCGGTCAGAATGTCTCATAGAGGAAAATCCACCAACCCACATAAGGCTAATGGCAATGTTCTTCACATGCATACTTTGGCCGAATTAGAGACTTGAACGCAAGCGGCTAGAGGTGCGATGTCAATGGTCAGTGAAGGCGAGCGTCCTAGACTACTCTGCCAGAAGGGCCCGGCAAGAGGGATGTTCTGAAAGGTTCATTACCATCATAGGGCTAATAAAAGACAAGCTTCAGAAGCTATGTAAATGTAGTGTAAGCCTTAATCTAAGTAGCTTTGAAATATCACTTGACAGTGAAAGTAATCAGATATTCCACACTGGATTAGAACTGATATTCACCAACAGCTGGTTTATGTTATATGTTCAATAGGGTTTAAGTTCCATGGGAAAATTACTTTCAGGACAGTCTTTACTCCCCTTCCTAACTGTAATGATGTCTTATATGTAATAAATAGTATAGAACGACGTCTGCAGATATTCTTCAATAACAAATAACATCACATGGTGGCAGCGGTAAAAACACAGGATTGAAATTATCAGAGTTGAAAATGGCTTCATTTCAATTTACAAATCCGGACAAATTTGATTTTTCGAGACCTGACACTTGGGGAAAGTTGTTTCAGCGCTTTGAACGCTTTCGTCAAGCGTCTGGACTAAGTGAAAAAGAGAATGAAACTCAAGTAAATACCTTGATTTGTTCCATGGGAAGTGAGGCTGATGACATTTTGTCTTCGTTCAACCTGACAGAGGAAGATCAAAAGAAGTGGAATCCCGTGACAGATAGATTGGTGCGACATTTCATTCCAAAGAGGAATGTAATTTTTGAAAGGGCAAAATTTAATCAAAGAAAACAGGAAGAGGGAGAAACAGTGGACAGTTTTGTTACAGTCATCTATATGTTAGCAGATAATTGTAATTTTGGGCCACTACATGATGAAAGGATCAAACATCGACTTGGAGTTAGACTACGAGATTCAAAGCTGTCGGACAAATTGCAGTTAGATGCAAATCTAACTCTAGAGTCTGCCGTTAGTCAAGCTTGACAAAATAAGGCTGACAAAAGGCAACAATCAACTATACGAGCAACTGGAGAAGGAATGACTGAAATAGATGCAACAAAATCGTCTTAATTGACAGAAACAAAAATTCCCGAAAGTTCAACAAAATAATGTCAGCAGAAAAGGATGTATGAGATGCGTCAACAAAGTTAATCATTCTCGGAACCTATGTCCAGGAAAAGAAGCAGAATGCAACAAGTGTAATGAAAGGGGACACTAAGCAAAATGCTGTCTGTCAAAATCAGCAGTTCGCACAAGAGAATCAAGAGCGGAACCTGGATTTCTAGGGACTATTAAGGAAGGGTCAACCGTGGATAACGCGGGTGAGATTGAACAACGCTTTACTTTTATTCAAGATTGATACTGGAGCTGATCTGACTGTAATTCCTGAGAGGGATTTACGAAAAATCGGAGACCAAACTCTATCAAAGTCTGATCGAAAACTGTATGAACCTGGAAACTCTGAACTTAAAGTGTTGAGAAAATTTGCATGTGGACGGGAATCAAACAATGCGCTCAGTGTACAAGACAGATTTGTTGTAAAGGGACTGAATCAGGCACTCTTGCGCAGGGCCGCGATTCAGGCTCTCAAAATTATTGAACAGGTAAAAATATTCTCAGTAAATTCCTCAAATAAAAACTCACAAAATGCAAGCAAACTTCACGATAAATCTATAAATTTATATATGGATTATCGCGAGAAATTCCCAAATTTGTTTAAAGGTTTAGGGAAAACAAAATGGTTCTATAACATAACTCTGGACAAAAATGCCAAATATTATACATTATCTACCCCAAGGAAGGTTCATATCCATTTATTGAATAAAGTTCAAGAGCAGTTGGATAGAATGGAAAAATGGGTGTTATTTCAAAAGTAGATGAGCCCACTGAGTGGTGCGCGGAAATAGTTGTCGTTCCGAAACCAAACGGTATGGTACGAATTTGCGTGGATCTAAATAAACTGAATAAATCAGTTAAAGGAGAGAACCGCCCACTACCATCAGTTGAAGAATCCCTTGCAAAACTAGCAAGTGCAAAGTTTTCACCAGACTTGATGCAAATTCGGGCTTTTGGCAGATAAACCTGTCAGAAAATTCACGCCGCCTCATAACTTTGATTACTCCTTTTGGTAGGTTTTATTTTTATCTCCTTCCATTCGGAATCAGTTCTGCGCCTGAATTTTTTCAGAAAAGGATGTCAGAAACTCTGGAGCGACATGGCGGCATACTCTGTCACATGGACGATGTTCATGTTTTGGGGGAAACTCAGAAACAGCATGACAAAAGACTAGAAATGGTCATGAAATCAATTCAAAGGGCCAGCGTCACTTTGAATGATAAAAAGTGTTAATTTTTGAGACCATCCATTAGGTTTCTTGGGCGTGTTGTTGACGAAAATGGTTGCCGACCTGATCCGGAAAAAGTCAAAGCTATAACTAAATGGAAATGCTGAAATGCATAACAGAGATACGACGATCTCTCGGGATGGCAAATCATCTTTGCCAATTTAGTCCAAATTTGGCAGAAAAATCAAAATCATTACGTGAGCTTTTGAAAGGTAAAAACTCGTGGACTTGGGGTCCAAATCAAGAACACGCTCTTAGAGATATCAGGCAAAAAATGATATCTTCATCAACGTTAGCACATTATGATCCAAACAGAGAAATAGTTGTATCTGCAGATGCATCTTCATTTGGACTAGGTGCTGTGCTACGGCAGAAGCACGGAAGCACTCTGAGACCGGTGGCGTTCGCATCGCGAGGTATGTCAGAAACTGAGCAATGCTATGCTCAGATAGAAAAAGAGGCCCTTGCATTCACTTGAGCATGTGAACACTTCAGTAGACATTTAATTTAGTCGCAATTCAAACTTGAAACTGACCATAAGCCATTAGTATCACTAATGAGCACAAAAATCTTGGGAGATTTACCCCCTAGAATTCAACGCCTTAGACTTCGTTTGATGAGATTCATCTTTTGTATAGTTCATGTTGCTGGCAAAAATCTATTAACTGCTGATGCTCTATCCAGAGCACCTTTAAGTTATCACTCTGAGAGTGACAGATAATTTCATGCTAAACTAACGCCTATCTTGATTTCGTAGTTAGTAGTTTGCCCGCATCAAATACTCGACTTGAACAAATAGAATCTGAATATCAAAATGATTCGAGCTGCAAACAACTTGTACAATTCTGTGAAAAGGGGCGGCCAGAGAAATCCGCTATTGACGGAAAACTTCAATTGTACTGGGTAGATAGAGGTGAATTTACAATTTAAAGTGGTCTTTTAATGAAAGGTACAGGCCTGATCGTACCAGAATCACTTCAAAAAGAAATCCATGAGAGAATTCACGATGGTCACCAAGGCATAGTTAAAGGCCGTGAACGCGCCAAAAGCGTCACTTTGGTGGATAGGACTAAGTACTCAGCTAGAACACTTGGTAGGTTCTTGCCAAAATTGCATCAAAACCTCAAGAGATGAAGCCGAACCAATGATATTAAATGAATTTCCAAGTCGACCTCGGCAAAGAGTCGCTTCAGACTTGTTTGAACTGAATGGTCAAACATATCTCTTGGTGATTGATTATTTTTCAAGATACATCGAAATAGCAAAATTGCAAGGCACAGGTTCAAAAGCAATTGTCAATCCTCTCAAATCAATCTTTGCGCGACACGGTATGCCAGAAGTATTAGTTTCAGGTAATGGTCCGCAATAAACATCCGCAATACTCAAAGAATTTGGGATAAATTACGGATTCAGGCATATTACAAGAAGTCCAAAATATCCACAGAGCAATGGTCTCGCCGAAAGACCTGTTCAAACAATTAAAAGAATGCTTGCAAAAAGCAAATGATCCCGACATAGCTCTTTTCATATATCGCGCAAAATCATTACCGACTGGATACAGCCCTGCCGAATTATTGATGGGAAGACTATTATAAACTACTTTGCCAATGGCACCGAAAACTTACAGCCGAAATGGCCAGATTTAATGAAACTGGAGACATCGGAAAACTATCAAAAGCAAACTCAAAAGAGAAATTATGACCGTCGACATCGAGCCCGCAATATGAAACCACTTCAGGTAGGGAATAAAGTATGGATTAAAGATCATTTTTCTTCAGGCATTGTTAAATCTAAGGCATCTACATCTCGTTCATACATGATCTGACTGAATTTGAATTATACTGGCTTTCGCACATATGTGCATGTGCCAGCTCATACATGGTAGTAACTGACGAGGTAGAGATAGGGCGTAATAGGAGAAATTTAATTCCCATGCCTACTACATTATCGGAGCCTCTCAAAGTGACTGTTTCAAACCCTGATACTTTGACTGACTCAGATGAAAGCAAAAGCAGTGCCAGCCAGTCAAAACGGATATTTGACACGTTCAGGAAGATTGTCAAAACCACCTGAGATCACGTTTCGTTTTAATGTTAACTTTCTCAGGAGGGGAGATGTAGTGTAAGCTTTAATCTAAGTAGCTTTGAAATATCACTTGACAGTAAAAGTAATCAGATATTCCACACTGGATTAGAACTGATATACACCAACAGCTGGTTTATGTTATATATTCAATAGGGTTTAAATTCCATGGGAAAAATACTTTCAGGGCAATCTTTATTCCCCTTCCTAACTTTACTGATGTCTTATATTTAATAAATAGCATAGAGCGCCTTCTGCAGGATTCTTCAATAACAAATAGCATTACAGTAAATACATACAGTTTCATTGATTTCCATATTTTTCAATGGTTACCATCGCGATTAAAGGAATACACTGCTGTTGTTAAAACCTTGAAAGGACATTGACATGAGGGAAGTGGAAATGGTAGTGGTTTCTTCTTTTCTCTGGTATATTACCATGTCTAGCTATGACATGAAAAGCACTTTCAAATGACTAACAACGTTTGTCTCCTCATAGGCGACGAAATAATAAAATATTTGTACGGTAAAATCCATTAAGTATGAGACTGATTCATCAAATGATCAGGATTTAATTCAGCCAGAGACGTGGAAACGGACACGGGCCCAACCTGGGGAAGGTACTTTAAATATACCTATTAAGGTATTTCCACACATAGCTGTATACTCTTCTACAGGTGACGTGCGATCTGGAGACTCATATAGCTAGAGTGAGAATAGTGTGCTCGTATTATGAATCTATGATCTAAGTAATTAATATAGAAGAGTGGTAGGCAACAAGCTTTGCACACATCAGGAAATAATATTTTTCCCCAGAATGCAAAGAGAAAATATTAAAAAAGAACTTAAGGTATTGTGAATTAAATCCCAAGTAATCCTAGACTTTTATGCACAAGTCCTAATGATTAAATTTATTAATAAACCTTTAGTCTAAATCCAAATTAAATCCAACGCTGGAAGCGTTGGTTTGCCTGTTGTGGCCTGTTTCGTGGTTTGGTAACAGTACTTTGTTGGATCACAAAAATCAAATATAATACTATATCCATATTTAAAATAGCACTATAAATTCAAGTCGTTATTTCCAAAAATGTTATTTTTGGTGAGCACTTTGTTTTTCCAGTAAATAAACAATATGAATAAATCAAATTCCAGCTCAAATGACCCGCTGGACACAACAATAACATAATTGATTCTGTTCAGATCATAAAGAGTGAATGAATAGTTTCAAGAAAAATACGATTATATAGTGCTCTATTTAGCCTCTGATCACTATTAGCATTTTCTAAATAAGATCAATTACCTAATGGAAATTTACCTTCTAGTATGTCTCTAATGTTTACAAAATAAAATCTTGGCTATAATTAGAATATAAAATTTGTCAAATAAAATTACCTTGACTCAGGCCAAGATAATAATCCTAACTGTTAATCCATTCTCATCGGAAACTATTCGCTATGTTATAGTTGTTTACAGAATAAAAACAAATGATTCAGGTCAAGCAGAAAATGAACTTCATTTTGCACAAGGTCAAATCCCACATGCAATTTTCCAAAGCGTATAATTTAATAAAACAAAATAAAAATCTGACTAACAAACACAATACTCGATATTCTTAGATCTAAGAATGTGTGGCATGTGAAACGAATCAACATTTAGACCAAAGGCAAGATAAAAACTTACCTTCTAATGATCGAATGCAACACTTTACCAACATCGATCATAGTCGGGTTATTAAATTTCTAACTCCACGAACGCTAAAGATTACAATAACGTCTTACTATGCGATAGGCAAGGACTTTCTTGTTCGGGCAACGACATTTCAGCATGAACAGATGATATTCTGTATCAGCGTTTAAACCAGCTATATGATACAGCTGTCAATGCACTACTAAACATTTTCAGTACAATTTCGGACATTTCCGAGAAGCAAATAGATATATAAGAATCTTAACCAGGAGAGGACCATATCGTCCCTTAAAAATCAGAGTCCTATATCTCTAGCAAGCTGTAGTTGCAAAAACATGGAAAGGGTGATAGATGATTGATTTCTCTTGCATTTCAGTCCAACAAACTACTTTGAAACTTCCAATATTGATGCAGAGAGGAACAACATGACATTATCAGACATTAAGCACTTATCAAAGAAAAATTCAACACGAGAGAACATGGAGTTTCCATATTTTTCGACTTTGAGAAAGCATATGGCACAAAAGAGTAGCACTGCATAATAAATGTCCTATTCAACCAAAGTTGAACATAATTACATCAATTAGCTACTTTGGGTATTAAAATAAAAAATATAGCTTTCGAAACTGCCTTCCATTCACCCCTATCCAAAAGGTGTATTTCATATTCTGACCTAAAATATCATATCATCATATCTTTTAGAGTTGGCAAAATATGTTGAATGAAACTTCCATACACATGATTCATGATATCAAACCTATCATTCGACAGTGATATCCTTCATATGAAAAAAAAAAAAAAAACAGAAATGATACCTAACTCCTGAATACTTCCTGTAACAAGATAACAGGGTTGGATTTCGGATTTATAACAGAACACTTTTGATGGTGATACAAATACAATGTTTATTGATGTATGACTTAAATGAGAAAAGAATATTGGTTAATATGTGCGTGTATAAGATGCATATATTGGACAAATTAACATAATCCGCACGAACCTAATAATGCAACAAATATAAATACAAATAAATGTCCTTACACAGTAAAAGGACAAAGGTGAACGATTCACAGTAATTGCACAAGACGAAAAGAATGATGCGTTTTACTCAAAATAGTAAAAAGTGACGTACTTTACTCATATAGTAAAATGTATTCACTGAAACAGTGAAAAATGAGGTACTTTACTCAAATAGCAAAATGATGAAAACAAAGGGATATATATATCATACAAAATATCTTTACACTCCCAAACCACTGGGTATAACAAACACCAAAAGTAGCTCACGGCTAAAAGATTACATGCATGGAGTAACACGAAACACTCCGTCACTAGCACACTTGGCTACCAGTCACACTAGTCAATCAAGCAATCGCCATTATAGGTAGTCACCGACCACCATTCAATTCCTTTTTCAATCAGCGCCCATCAATTCGGTCAGCAACGCCCGATAATCTGCTACTCGACCAGCAACACTGTTCACACAGCTCTACGGCTGCTATGGTTGAGCTTTACAGCTGCTAGGGTCAACTTTTATGGTTAGCTCTACAGCTGGTACCACGTCGACTACGATCAGCTGAAAATACATCCAACACCGTGTACTATGCATGACACGGGCATATACGATAACACGTAATGACGTTATATAAGGTAAGCTATACAAATTACATTATCGGCACAACATTACCAAGCAATAAACAGGTTCAGATGTTAACCTATCCGTGTCCGATAAGAATCCTATGGTACTAAACGTTTCTTAACAAAATGCAACTTTATATTGCTAATATAAAGCTCTTGCTAAGTCACAAACAAGAATATAAATATTTGCATTATACTACGCAAGCCCAAGCTACATAGAAAATATATAAAAGTAAATGTGGTAGTACAATAGTTATAACTTATGCACAAGAAATTATATACATAAGAAATTAATAAATAACTTAAATACCTCTACAGCTGAAGATGTGCAAGTCCCTAGGTAGACTGCTTACCGACAAGACGTTCCGTAATGTGAAGATATCGCCTTACGGTGAGGCATTTTATGCACAGACGATGCAGCCTACATCGTCTGTGAGCTGGAAGTATTCGGTTTTTCCCATCGAAAGCACTTCGCACGTGCGGCATAGGATGAACCGAACTCACTGTTTCAAAATAATGTACAATATACAAAAGTCACCCTCGGGTATCGTTGTACACAAAATGAAACCCGAGTACATGTATTTAATAAATGAAGGGATTTATACAATTCAGTGACAGTTGTTGTTGTTGTTGTTATTGTAGGGATTAACGCCATTTTTCAGCACAAGATAGGCTATACATGGCGGCCAGTATACATGGTGCAGGAAGAAGCCCGGATAACTCCGGAAAGAACCACCGATCCACGAGAAGCAACTGGCTGGCAAACTTTCTCACATACCCACATTGGCCGAACCCGAGACTTCCTGAAGATTGATCCTCGACCATAGTACATATCTTATCAGTATCTATTGACATAAGAGTACATTCAGGTCTTCTGTGTCAGCTTCCACATCGTGAGATAGATATTGTTTTATTTTTGATGTTGCAAACAAAATGACGTATTTCATAATAATGCACCACCATAAGACTTAATGAGGGAAGGAGGTTTATATAGCAAATTTTGCCAATATATTTGAAGAATTTTATAACCTTTGCCTTTACGTTGTTTTCTAAAATACCTTTTGCCGAATTTTAACTTTAGTTCATTTTTATATGTTGTGAGAATTATCTTTAATTGATATCATATAGCCCTTTCGGTGCCGAGGTGCCATGAAACACTGACATGTAGATCCAGACACACCTTTTCCACCACTGAGTGGCTCACACAGATGGAGATACTACTGTGATAATTCCGAGTTTGACCTTAATGTCGATCATCAGACCGGAACAAAATTGGAAATGTTTAATATATGCTAATGGCAGGAAGGTTATTATATTCAAATTTATTGATATTGCAAAAATCAAAGGTGTTTTTTGACCGAGCGATATCAAAACCTGGATCGAATCTCGCTAGGAGTTATAAGTTCCCCTGATTCCAATGGCTCCCATACAACTACTATTGTAAACTGTAAAGTCCAACGTGTCCAGTCTATAAATAATGTTACTCTAATTAATACAAGATCACAAATCTCACAACTTCCCAATTGTATGTCAGTAGTGTAGTGGGGCGCCCTAGCGTCAATGGGAATTACCAATACGGGACCCTACTTTGTACCCTGGCGTCAAGATTTTAGGGGTCAAAAGCACACCCTGGGACACCCTGGCGTCAAGATTTATAGCGACAAAATTAGAGGGGTTGTACCCTGGCGTCAATAGGAATTACCATTACGAGACCCTACTTTGTACCCTGGCGACAAGATTTCTAGCGACAAAATTAGAGGGGTTGTACCCTGGCGACAAGATTTATAGCCTCAAGCAGACCTGTATGTTAAATATAGAGGGTTGTTCCGTAGCATTAAGATTTATAGCCTCACAGGACCCTACTTTGTACCCTACGGACAAGGGAAATTTAACATGGGGAAATATTGGGCCTGTCTAGCGACAAAAAAATATTGGGCCTGTCAGGCAACAAAAAATTTTGGGCCTGTATAGCAACAAGAGGAATGGAACAGGTAGGGTCTATTTTTAGCTACATTTTTGATAAATTCCTGTTTAAAAACCCTTGTATGTATTTATAGCTACATCCTGTGGAAAACCCAAGTCTATATTTATAGCCTCAAAATTTCTAGCTTCAGTGACATCACTGAACTGGCTGACCTGAATACTCGATACTGTGTGACGTCACTGAACTGGCTAGACTATCCACACCAACGAATGAGACAGAAATATATTTTATTTCTGATTCTGATTTTTATTTTTATTCTGATTCAGAAACTATTTATTTTCTATTTTTATTCTGATTCAAGATTATAATATTTTTTACTTCTGATTCTGATTCAGAAATATTTTTGTTTTTATTTTTGTTCTGATTCAAGATTATAATATTTATTTTTTATTTTTATTCTGATTCAGAACTATCTTTATTTTTATTTTCATTCAGATTCAAGATTATAATATTTATAGTTTTTATGTCTGATTCTGATTCAGAAATACTTTTATTTTTATTTGTATTGTTTTTTCTGATTCAAGATTATAGTTATTTTTTATTTCTGATTCTGATTCAAGATTAGCAGAATGAGAATGCATAAAACATACCCATATCTACTATCCACACCAACGAAGGAGAACACATAAAACACACATATACTATTCACACCAACGAATGCGAATGCATAAAACATACACATATACTATCCACACCAGCGAATGCGAATGCATAGAACATACACACATTGACTATCAAACCAACGAATGCTAATGCATAAAACATACACACATAGACTATCCACACCAACGAACGAGAACGCATAAAACAGACCCATAGACTATCCACAGCAACGAATGCGAATGCAGAAAACAGACACATATACTATCCACACCAACGAACGAGAATGCATAAAACACACACATAAGAGGGGCTGTACCCTGGCAACAAGATTTATAGCGTCATGTAGACCTCTATGTTAAGTTTAGAGGGTTGTAAAGTAGCCTCAAGATTTATAGCCTCACGTAGACTTCTATCTTAAATTTAGTCGTTTTCACTATAGCCTCAAGATTTATAGCCTCACGGGACATTACTTTGCAGCATACGGACAAGGGGAATTTAACATGGGGAAATATTGGACCTGTCTAGCGGCAAAAAAATATTTAGCCTGTCTAGCGACAAAAAATATTGGGCCTGTATAGCAACAAGAGGAATGGAACAGGTAGGGTCTATTTTTAGCTACAATTTGTGGTCAATTCCTGTTTAAAAACCCTTGTATGTATTTATAGCTACAACCTGTGGAAAACCCAAGTCTATATTTCTAGCGTCGGTGACGTCACTGAAGTGGCTGACCTGAGGCTGAGAGAAAATAGGTCAAAGATTGTTACATATTTCTGAACGCATGTTTTGGTTTTAGAACTCAGAGTTAATCATAGGCAGGGTTATACAGTGCAATGTCACTCGCGTCTTTCTTGAAAAAGTCGTGCGTTTGTTTCCTTTCTGAAAAACGCTAAATCTAATGCTAGACAAATTTCCGTGACACATTGCAGTGCCAAAACAAGGATAAAGCTAAGATACCTGAATTTTACAAGCTCGTCAACTCAAGATTTTATTTCCTCCAGCGATTGACTGATTTACAGTTTGTAAGTGTGTAAGTTTTTAAAAAAAATGACATGACAAACGGAAGAGTTCACATAATTATGGTGA